>JACEIK010002949.1:85489-96359 GCA_018107945.1 Datura stramonium
CTGAAAGCTATACTAGGCCCCAGACAGCCAACATATAGAAATGAGTGTATACAGGTCCCACACGGACAACTAACTAAAGACTGTAGTCTCCAAGCTTCTAAGAGTGAAAATATTAATCGGAACAGGGCCTCGGCCTACCCAAATGTTATACAAATAAAGGAAATATGAACTTCTGCTACCTGGAAACTCTGAATGAAAGGAGCTGGCCAATTTTCTAGCTCTGAACAGCTGCAAATGGAGGTCCTGAACCCTGACTGTCTAAACCTGTAGGCAAGTATGCAGCGCCCCATGGTTGGGAATCAGTACAATATGTACCGAATATGTAATGCGGTAATGAAAAGCATAATAGAAGCTGATGAAGACTGAAGATAAGTAGCAAAAAGGGGCAGAAGATAACCTGTAAGCTTTCTTATCCATAACCTGTATCTAATAAATCACTACACGTATGTGAGATGAACTGTACGACTATATATTCATAGACTATAGCTATCAAGCAAGCATACAAATAAGAACTTAACCTAGCCCCCATAAGCCTGAAAAGTGCAAGCAACACAGAAACAACTTATCAGGGCCCCCATAAGCCCTGGAAAGTATAATTCAATCTATATACCCCTATCCTAGTTCTTGTGATTCTGCTGGTACAATAGCCAATCTACCTGGCATCTGGAACAGCATCGGAGCCTGCTGGACTCCTGTAATTGTGTCTGAGCCCGTTGAGCTCCTGTAACTGCACCCTGAGCACACAAAGCTCGACAGAGGATCAATGATGCCGATACGACATAAAAGTAAAAGTTCATTCTTGGATGGACTGTAATATGGTCCTTGGGCCTGAATATAGTCCCTTGGTACATCACATAGCTCCTCAAAGAAATATTATATAGCTCCTCTGAGCAATATCATATAGCCCCGTAGGCACTGACACAGTTAGCAACCCTGAAGTTGGTTAAGGGAAGGCTATCCTAGGTGGGCTCACTTTCAACCAATATACTACATTTAATTCTTAACCTAGCCACTCAAAAGTTGTATCAGTCTCTTAAGGCCTAACGCAACCGGCACTCGCCCCTAGAATAGTCTGTATAGATGCCAAAAACTACACCCTATGTGCCTACATTTGATCAGAGGATCCTGGCAGTGATCATAATCTCTAATGGTCTAGACAGGATAGGGAAAGATCTGGAGTGGCCTAAACGATACTCTGAATATCATGCTAGGACAGTGATAGCTTATAAGCGAACCATAAGGTTGTGGACGACCCACTATTTAGTTCCTTCGCTTAGAACAATTGTAGGGCTGCTACTAATCGGACATGCTCCTGCGTAGTCAGCCCCTAACCTTCCACAGGCTGCTTACTATAATTCTTAGACTGAAGGTAATACTGTACTAACATGGTTCTAGTCCCTTAGACCTTAACTTGGTCTGTTTAGATTTCATATATCTTCTCTAGGAGATTTCTAGCCTCGTAGGTAGGTTTATCTGGACCTGGTCACTCGCGGCAACCTACATCTGAGTATCTATATGAACAGGCTGGGGTGTTAGCCCCGCACCAACTACCAATAAGGTCCCCTCCTTAGGGTACCCATGGATCTATCTAACTCATATAACTGGGATAACCTCCTGGGCGACCTATATGACGAGCACTAAGTCGACTGCAACTAACAGTCACTGGCAGTAGCTAACTAGATGGAAGGTTTTCACTCATTTCACTAGGCAACCCTAGTGCCGCTGACTCTAAGGTAAGACCATCCTATCCAAATTCTGGCCCTGGGGGCTTTAAGGTACGACAACAGCCTCTAGGCAAGCTCTACTGACAATATAGGCGCCAAATTGATAGTTATATCACTCAGTTGCGCCCTATGCTGTCCAACTTACCAACTCAGGCCCAACAGCTAACCCTAAACTTCTAAGGCCTTGACATGACAGCAAAACATCAGAAATCTACTAATACAGTAAACAAAAGGACAGAGGAGTTTCTATGACGCTCCTAGCGTGAGTCACACTTAACATACTCTTTTCCGACGAGGGATACTGCAATATACTCTCAAAACATCTTTTAGAAGCTAAACACAACATATATATAATCATAATCTACCGACAGCAACTAATCACAATGTATATAGTCATAATCTACTAGCAGCAGCGAAGTACAATATATAGGATCATTATCTCCGTTCAAGAACATAGGTCGTATTATTATACGACGAGAATAACTTGTCGAAGGGATAAGCCTTAACATACCTCGAATACCGACTTTCGTTCACCCAAGCAGTTTTCAATCCTGAAGCCAACAGTTCCACTCAATTGCAGCCTTTACGCTGAGAGAATAAGGTTATTTCAATAGTAGGAATCGACAAACGATAATATCTTTCGAAGAACACTAACTACAATTTAACTTCATTCTATTCAGCCGAAAACTCATAATTTCTCGAGAATTTAGAAGTGAGAAATGCTTACCTATTGCTTGAAGCTTCTTAGAACTCAGTTTGAAGTAATTCCGACAACCTTTACTCGGCAGGATTCCGGTCCCCCGAGAAAATTTCCAAGAAATAACTCTGCAGGGATGTTCCTCGTAGGCCTGGAACTTGTTATCTAGAATGAATTTGCATTTAGACGGGGTTTAACAGTGTAATATGATGAAAAATCGAAGAAAAGTTGAGACAATTTCGTCATAGGGCCGAGGTTTTGTTTTATAAAATGTTTTAGATGAATCAAGTTTCCTCACTTAAACAAATATATATGTATAGGCGGTGGGGGAGGTCCACATTGCACCCCCCATCGCACCGCTTTACAGACGTGACGCGCTAGGGGAGGGGGTCTGAGATGCGATGCCTACTGCAGCCTACCTCCGGCCTTCTCCCACCCGCTAGCTCGGTACCATGCTCATGCGTTCATTCCCCGATCCCTTTTTCATATGCATCATACTCCAAAACTCTCAACATGCGTACGAACGCATCGGCTAAAATAATAAAAACTTACAGGGTGTAACTAAAAAGCTAAAATCTCTAGAACTTACGCCTTCTGCCACAATTTGTGGCTTTTACGGCATGATTTCCTATATCTTTTTGTAAGCATAACTTTGTACATTGCATAAGTTACACCGTACGTCATAAGTTATAACCCAGATTGTGCCTTTTGGGTATAATTAAACAATAGGCATATTTTCACAAGTCTTACACATGAAAAACTTACGCCTGAAAAGGCACGAATTTAATATATAAGCACACTTGCAAAAAAGATAAACAATTATGCCTAACTTACTAAAATTTAAGTATAGGCACAATTTCGAAAAAAAATCATATATTACATAGATATACCTTAAAAAGATAAAATTTGACAAAAAACCGAACAAGAATTATGCCTGGAACCGACAGAACTTGATATACACTCATTACTGAACATGTTTTTCATTTACGCTTGCAATTTTTTTCTTTTGTCTTTTTTTAAAAAAAATTAAAAAGAATAATCTATATCTTTTTAAATGCACATGGTATCTCCTGCTCCCCCTAATCAGCATCTCCTTTTTCTTCTAGTGTTTCATAACCAGATTCTATCTTCCACATGGAGTATCGCCAAAGATTAGTAGCCAAATTCTTCCTGAATTGAGGAATATCATTGATTACGCATTTCTCAATTGACTCTCCCTCCATGATTGACTTCATAAACTTTAAGACGAACAAGCCACAATCAACCTTGCATTTAAAAAATATATAAATATGCCAATCAAAGAATAACAAAGAAGAAGCATAACTTCACTAATTTAAGTACATACTCTTTTTTATTTTTTTTTTATTTTTTTAATTTAAGTACATACTCATTCGTCTATTTAGGAACCTTTGTCTTCCATATAACCTTGAATTCATCTACATAATCATCATAAGATGGACGATCGGTTGTAAACGACACTGCTTTCAACATCTGTGGATCAATATGAAAAATTTTGTAATATAGTTGATTGATCTATCATTTCTATCATAATAGGAATCATTGACATTAGTTACTTTCTTGTCCAAATTTTCTACACAAAAAAAGTAATGTATTGATGTTGCTCTTCATGTAATTTCGGGAGACACATTGGCATAAGAACTATGTCAACCTTTCACCAGGGGACAAGGCATAAACCTACGAGGCCTTTCATATAATTACAAAAAAAATATCGCAGGATGTATCGCTTAAAAATCAACACATTTCACTGTTGGCGGAGTATTCGGTGTATGCTTGGTCAACTAATCCATTGAAGACCAAATTTGTCACTGCACACTTTGAATTTGTAAAATACTCATTGATGTGGTAGCAGTATTTCTTCCTTAAATAGTATACACACACATCAATGTGCTGCAAAAACAGACATAAAAAAATTATCACAACATTGCCGAGCTAAAGACTCCAAATAATGAATCAATTTTTTTTAAAAAAAAAATAATAGAACATCAAAACTAAAAGGAAGAAAAACACACATATATCATCAGAGAGGTCGGACTTCACATCAACAAGTTCTCTGAAAAATAATTTATCCCATATAAGACCTGCCAACTTCACTTCTTTCTCCTTACCAGTTGCGAAGCTGCGAATCCATCACATGAATTTGATCAAGATATTAGGATCACTTTCCAAATAGTGTGGATATTGTTTAACAAAATTTTCAGCTTTGCAATCTTGACCCGCTTTCTTTTTAACATTTGGATCTCTGTAAGGAGACATCAACCATATGCTAGGATACCTAATACGTTTAGATGAGATCAATGGTTCCTCGTCAGTTGGCATTATTTGATTTGTGTGCACTTTCTTTTTTTGGTCAATTTCTGCTTATTCTTTTGTTAATCACAGACTGCCCCAATTGTTCCTGCTTGATCAACAGCCTGCACTTGTTGTTCTTTCTGTAGATCATTAATCACTACTTGTAGAGACTTCCCAGGCTCTATATAAGAATGTGATTCATGAACAACTTGGTGTTCCTCCTCTATAGGAGTAAATAGCTCAGGAACTTGTTTGTTTACTTCTTGTATAGACTTCACAATGTGAGGTTGGGTCTGTGCTTCAGGAATGACTGGGTATTGCTCCTCCAAAGAAGTAACTGGGTCACGAACTTTGTTATTGAATGCTTCTACAGATTTTGCAAGATCAAATTGAGATGTGCTTCAGGAATGACTTGGTGTTCCTCCTCCAAGGGAGTAGCTAACTGAGGATCTTCATAGTTTAATTATTGTACAGACTTCACAATGTCATATTGAGTCTGTGCTTCTTGAATGACTATGTGTTGGTCCTCCAAAATAGTAACTGGGTCAACAACTTCCTTACTAGAATCATTTTTATCAAACAAAAGTGATGATTCAGCAGAAATTGGATCATCAGTGACAAACAGGATTTTTCTTCTCTTTGACCCTCGTTCATACACTAGAACTCCAAGATCAGACTAAACACACACACACACAAAATTAATAAAAAAGAGTTTACTAAATTAAAATGAAAAATAACACAATCCTGACTACTATAAGAAAAGTTAGGCTACCTGTTCTATAAGATCAGGAGTAAGAAAATAATCTTCCTACAGAGCACGTTATGCAATTGTGCTTTGGTCCGTTGTTGTGCTGATAGATTGTTCAGGTTGGAGATACTCATTAAGACAATCAGCATCTACTCCTTTCTCAATATGCTGATTACTTTGCCCATCGGCTTCTTTTTCAATTAAGTGTTTATCTTTAGAACAAAACTCAGCTCCTTCTTCTACTCTCTTCTCATAGCTCAACCTCCTTGCAGTATCGTCTGAGGTGGAAGCGCTAATGTCTTGTTGCTTGTCATTATTTGGAACAGTATCTCCACTACAAGCAATGGGCACAATGTCAATTGGTTCAATAGTGTCGCCTCCAATATTACTTTGCTCTATTGTATTATCAAAACCAGTATTATCACCAAAATCACGAAGTGCTGATTGTTCAAACATTTGGTCCTTCTCACCCATCTCTTGAGAAGTATATGCTGACTTTTTACGTCTCCCACCAACAGAACGTCTTCTCTTCTTCATGATTACCTGTACAGCAAGTGAAAAAAACAAACACCACCAAATTGTACAGGAGCATCAACATAACTACCAACCCCTTGTGTTGGGAAGTGTATCCCTGATTTTTTCAAAATGGAAATCAAATCAGTCATGTGTTTGCTCTCACGCTTCTGATTTGCTAATATTTTGTCCAACTTAGCATTAAGATTTATTTTCAAAAACTGCAAAATAAGAAATACAACACATTAAGAGCTAGCATTAAAGTAATTAGAAAATAACTAATAGCTATGTAATGTGAATGAATACCTTAACACGCTTTTCTAACATGGGAATATTGGCATCACTTACAAGATAACTTGTGTGATCTCTTCCGTGATTCTCGTAATCAATTTACTGATTCTCATGATTATTTTCATGATTCTTTTCCACAAACTCAATTGGAAGAGTATTAGCAGCAACTTCGACATGCTATTAAAAATAATACAAACAAACATATAATTAAAAAATAATAAAAATAAAAATTGGAAACACAAAAAAATAACTACAAAAACAGTAGTTGAAAAATATCATTGCATTTTGTTTCTGCTGATCAGAGAGAAATATTTTCTTCAGTGTCTCGTATTGTGGAGTTTCAGTAATTTTATAAGAGATCATCAAAGATTCCTTGATAGGACCACAAATTTCTACATTCTTCAAATGATACTCTTCAAAAATATGAATAACCCAATGCAGAAATCCAAAAGTGAAACCAACAATGGAATATGGTTTCTGTTGTATTATTGTCCCTTTGCTAAAATTACCCTTGAGATATGTCAAAAGTTCGTTAAAGCAATCATCTCCCCAGTTGTACTGCCAGAACAATTCAATGTCCTCATGTCATGATCCAAAATTATCGTGATTGGCACCCACACTAACCCCCAGTGGGCGAACTAGTGATTTCAAAAACTTAACTTAACATCAAACATTCATAAAGAAATAGAACTTATAATAAAACAAAAGAATCATCAAAATAATAAATTCTTCTCAAAACGAACAAAACAATAATCACAAGACCTGATTGTCATTGCACCTCGACGTCTAACTACAGTTCTAGAATGTGTAACCAAAGAGAAAATAAAAGAAAACTGTAATGTTCAGAGGACGGACATCTTCTCGAGGGAAGTGAATCAGCCCATCTTGCACCGCTCACCTTTCAAAGAAACTGCTGCAGACTAAAAGTGGGGAGGAGAGGAGCTTCCTGAATCAAATTTTGCACTCAAAAAAGAAGTGAAGCATAGGTCAGTGCAAAATATGATATTGGTAGGCATCATCAGCTGACCTTACATAATAACATATAATCAAAGCAAATATGATATAAAACAATTCCTCAACATCATACTGAAGAACAAAAACCATCTTAAGTGCACTAGTTCTACACAGGTGATAGCCGGCCTGCTCACTGGATTGGGCCTCTCGCTGCAGCGGTCACTTAACCGCTACAGCGGTCTCACCGCAGCGGAAAAAGCTCCACTGCAACTGTACTGCTTGAGGCAGTAACTCGATTTAGCTGCACCCTCTTCAGCTCGCAGTTTACAACAGTTCATACTCTACATCTCATTCAGGTCGCTCACTCGAATGCTCCCCTCGGGCACGAGTCTCTCATCTTAGGATATTTATACTGTCCTAGATCATTCTCATCAAATGAACACATCAAGGTGCATTTTTGACAAACAGGAGGTTACAATCTACTCCTCTAAGTAACAATTACAAATCAACAACCATCTTGTTAACAGAGTATAATATCCTTACTTAACAGTTACCACAGTTTAACACATCGTGATCACATTCTTTCAACAAATTATCAATAATAAATTCTCGCAATAAATAATTCTGAATACCAATAGTATATTAATATTGCACATAATTTATATGCCATTATATAGGGTCTAATCCCTTTAACCATAACCTACCTCTATTTTGGACATGAAGAGTCTGTTACTCCACCGGAGCCTTGCCCTTTCTCAAAGTTTTGGAATGCTCGAAATCTACAACACAATAGAGAGTAATTCATTACCCACTCTTCGAATAAGGATTTTAGAATATCAAACCCTCCCCTCAGGGTACTTTCGAAAGTAAACCCCCAATTCTACGTAATTCTAGGTCTCTATTCTCGCATAACCCTCGTTCTCAAATAAATAATCCTAGGGGAGTGATCAATACTCCTCAAACATCAAATCAAACAACCCCAAAAACTCCCCATAATTCAGCCTATTCTAACAGTCTAGGATTTTCTCCACTCAAAAATCCACCATTAAAGGTATACAAGAATTCTAGGATCAACAATACTCGTTGTAAGAGTAGGAAATCAAAAATCTTACCTTGGGAGGAGAGTTCACTGCTCTGGAGAAAATTTCCGTTCTCTAGCCCTTCTAATCTTGTTTTAGAAATAATGGGGTAAAAATCCCAAAAATTCCATTTAAATTCACTTTCTAATTCCCGTTTTCCACTGCAACAGTCGCATTTCTGCTGCAGTGAACCCGTTACAGCAACCAGAGCACTGATGCGGCGGTTCCAGCAATTACTTTCCAAATTCATCACGGTGAGATTCCGATCATTACCATGGTCTTGCTGCAGCAGCAATTTCACCGCTGCAGTGGTTCCCCGAACCAGCTACCCAAATTCGATCATTTTCATACTTAGATTATTTCACATCTTTTTCTATCCTTCTCTTAGCCTGTTTCCAGCGCTCTAAGTCAATTCCCTTTTTGTAACGACATGTGCATCGTTACACCTCCAAAAAACTAATATAGTTCCACTGAATAATCTTGTCATCCCGATCACTATATAAAATATGCCCGAGAAGGTAAATCTTTGTTACCACAACATCGCCAATATCTGGTTCAATAATGTAGTCCCGCCGCTATGACACTTTTAATGAACGTACTTAATTTCTTCATAGTAATACTTTTTTTACCACTAGCATCATTGAAAAACTTCTTCAATATATAACTACCATCCATACTATTAGATTTTTTATAAAAAAAATGGAGCGGGAGCACTAATTGATTACCTAGTTACTCTATAGAACACCTCTCGGTTAAAAGTAACAATGTTTCCTTTCAAATTGAAAGATATTATACTATTGCTATGTCTATGAACTTCAAACAACAGCAATACAATGCAACAAAATTCCAGGTCTTTTGAAAATATTAAATCTCATAAAATTACCAAAAGGGCGCTCCATCAATATTTTCAGTCGAATAGGACCTAAGAATGTTTCAATAAGACTTTTAAACTTCTCATCACCTCTCCAACAGTTATTAAGTGAAAACCAGTGGTCTGGATGTATACAATAAGGCATTGCCACGATTTAGAAACACTGCTACAAAAAAGCAAAATAACACAACATCAACAAAATAAAATCTATAACTACTTCAAAAAATGCACAACAAAAACGAACTTAACAATAAAGTACCTTAGAAGTAAAAGTATGCCTTCTATGACACACTTTAATTCGAACAAATGGTGAAAATTACAAAATAAATTAAACCCTAAAAAGATACAGAAAATAGAACAGATAAACTCACATTCTTTATGGGTTCCAAGTAGATTACGAGCTTGTCCGGCACAAAGCGGTGGCTTCAAATTTTAAAGAAAAAAATACAGTATAAAAAATGCCTGATGAAGAAATAGGTTAGAATATAAATTTTATATATATAACACAAAACTACGCCTTACGGCAAACCTTAAAAGTAAAATTGGAAAACATCTTATGTAGACCCTGGCAAACTTTTGAAACTAAACACGTGTGAAATTCGATTTAATGACTTAAGGCATAACTTGTATAATGGAACACATACCTTAAAAGGCATGATTTCTATGTTCTAAATGTATGATTAAGCATGTGAACAGGATTGTAGCTCGTGCATGGGGGTTATGACCTGAAAAAAAATATTCATACCGTAAAAGGCGTAACTTATGCCATTCGAAATAATGACTTATGGCATAATTTGAAAAATTAAAATTAAGCATGTTCACGGAACTTATGCTCCTTGGGAAAATTCATGCAGAAGAGGCATAACTTGTGAAATACAAAATAATGACTGCACTCATGCATTAAAGAAGTGATTTTTTTATTTTTGTTTTTTTTAACTGAAGCACGTGAATAGAAGTTATTAACTACAGGAAAATATTCATGCTCAAAAAGGCATAACTAGTGATAGTCGAAATAATGACTTGTGGCATAATTTGAACAATTGAACTCATGAATAAGGACATGATTTTTGGTAAGACATAACTAAAACAGTTGCGCAGAGCTTAAGCATATGCACTAATATATAAAATTCAAAAAATGCATATACAACAAAATATATTCAATAACTTGAGTTGATTATATAAGCACAATTTCAAAAAAATCGAAAAATATCCGAAAACTGTCTGAATAGGTATAATTTCATAACGGGCATACTTTCACAAGTCTTACACATGAAAAACTTACGCTTGAAAAGGCACAAATTTAATATATAAGCACAGTTAGAAAAAGATAAAAGAATTATGCCTGAAATCGGCACAATTTGCCAATGAGGCATAGTTTTGCAAATGTTACACATGAAAAAGGTCCCGCATGGGAAGGCACGAATTTAATATATAGGCACAGTTAGAAAAAGCTAAAAATTATAGAACTTACGTCGTCTGCCATAATTTTGTGGCTTTTGTAGCATGATTTCTTATACCTTTTTGTAAGCATAACTGTGTGTATTCTATAACTTAAGCCTTACGTCATAACTTGTGACCCAAATTGTGCCTTTTGGGCATGATTTATATATAAATCAATTGTTCAAAATTTAAGCACATGCACTAATATATCATATTATATTATAAGTGGAAATCCCCCAAGTT
>JACEIK010002949.1:106398-116481 GCA_018107945.1 Datura stramonium
AATGTCATTTTTTAAATTTATTTATTTAATACACACACTAATGTTTTACACCCTTTAATTAATGTCATTTAATATCACATACACCGATAATATTACAACCGTTGTTGTCAGGCTGTCTGTATCCCTCTCCAACGAATCCAATTGAATTTTACTTCAAATCCAGATTTGGTAACGCTACGGCTGGCCAGAGAGAGACGTGTTAGGATATACTATTAACCATGCAGTTTTAGTATAGTATTATGTTTCAGTTTTGTAAGACTTTTGTTTTATTCATTGGATTGATAAAGTCTTGTTTTAAATAGATCATTTTTGCATGTGCGTCTTTTACTTATATAGTAGATGATTTGGTGTATAGAGTTTAGCTTATACACAGAAGATTAAATCATCAGTTCTTGTAGGTATAAAGTTTATATATGTTCACAATCTAAGATGAAAATTGGACGAATTCATCAGTATGATTGTAGCACAAGATTAAATGTAATTTATCTTGATTATGGGAATGGTATTATTCCAACTTCTTGTGCTAGTACATTTTGAATGTATTGAATGGACCAACTAGAGAAAAATATTTTGTCTGACTTAGTAAAATAAATTCTCTAAATCATTAAATACACTTATACTCTTAATCTTAATATAATTATTATGATCAATGTCATTTACTTGTTGTTTTGATCTATCAAAGAGTGAAACTCTTTCGCGAGTTTAAATGTTCCTGATAGGTTGGATGATGACAAATGACATTTTGTGAAATAATAGTTAGTTGATGAAATCCATGTCTCAATCTTGAGATTGATGATACCCCTTTATGATTGCTTATAAGGTTTCATGTGAAAACACTGCAGGTGGATTCTGTATCCGTCACATGAAATAAGTTAAGTGTTTAAATAAAGGATTAAATTGATCAATGAATTAAATTGTCATGACCCGAGAGGAGACCCGGATCGTAGACACGGGACAAGGGACCCTGAGACCCCAAGTCAACCCATGACATAAAACATTCACTAACTCATTCAATAAGCATGAAGAAAACATAATTATAAACTCCGCGGAAGTCTGACTCAACATAACGACAAAATGAATATCTGAAGCTGAATACATGTCTAAGTCTGATAAGCCTCTAATCTGGATGAGCAGATGGGACAACACTCCCAACTAGCTCAGAAATACTGAAACTGAAAATACGCTTAAGATAACTAAAAGTCTAGTCCTCGGAGGATGAGGACTCTCCAAACAAGCAAGTGCTAACTCTGATAAGCGGCTAGGGACGGGGCTGAACCTAAGAACCCGATCTTGCATCATGAAATGATGCAACATAGAAAGTATGCGGTCAGTACGTGAAATGTACCGAGTATGCAAGGTAAGTAAAACCTCTAGAGAAATATAAGTATTTCAAAGCAAGTTATACATATATAGAATAAACCTTTAAGGACAAAGAAGATCACATGCATTCATTATGAAATCATCCTTATGTTATACATGATCATGCATGACATTTGGAACATCATGACTGATTCGAATGACTCGGAGATAAATCATAACATTTATATCAAAATTTGAACGATGAGTCAAACCTTGATTTTTAGACATGCATGCATAAGATAATCATTATGAGGAATGTATATGCAAAGTCGAATAATATAGAGAGTGAGAGACTCTCATTTACCGACACACCACGATAGAGCTTACGTGGTCCCGACTATTACACTCAAGTGAGCAGAGCCGTTCATAACCTTTCCAGGGCTATGGACGATACCATGATATCGATATCAAGCTCAAGGGGCTAATCGGGCCAGGGATAGCTCACAAGAAAGGTCCCAATAATATAATAAAATCAACCTACGTTGGCGCGTAGTTCTGGGGCATAGGGCAGTCGACCCTTAGCCCGCTCGGTGCTAGACTCTTCTCCCAAAATATGCAATGCTCTACATGGTATAAATACGAAGCTCAACATTGTTTAGTGACTAAGATCAACATGAAATCATGCATAAACTCAACATTGTATGAAACAAAGCTCAACATTATCTATTGACAAAGCCCATTATGAAGTCATGCATACACTAGACCTCATATAAATATGAAGCTCAACAATGTCGTCTCGATAAAGCTTAGAATGAAATCATTCTTAGACTCAACATCATGTGAAATGAAGCTTAATGACAACATACATCTCAATTACGAAATTCATGCATAGGAGAAGCTTTAATATGTCATGTACCACAAGCTCAAGAATAATGGGAGCCTTTACTCCAAAATCATGTGGTAAGTCTACTTTAGAAATATCACTTCATCACCATCAACATAAGGGCCTTGTCAAAAACCTTATCATGCTTGAACCCATTCAAATCATTTGAAAACATTATAATTTGGGGAATTTCACTCCAAAATGATGTAATAAAGTCAATTCACGAAAATCGTCATTCATACTCAATATTGGGCACTACCCAAAGCTTCATCATACATGGGTCTATTTAATCTTCTTTGAAAACATCATCAACATCATGGGTAAGGTTGGAAACGTGCTTTTCATCACCTACTCCATCATCATTTCATTCTATTAGGAACTACCCACACATGAGCATTTTAGATTCAATTTTAAAAAATAATATTGTAAAAGAAAATAAGATAGAATCCGCCCAAGCTCAGTCAATCACCAATATCAACTCAATTTAATCATACCCATAAGTAGAAATTTAAGAATCGTGCAATTAAATGAAAATCCATACTTGATCATCACAAACCAATCACAAATTGATAGGGGAATGGACATGGGCGTGGAAAAAAGCACCCACTCATAACCTTACATACCTGGGATTGAAGAATCTTATCTCCTCCTATTTACCCAGCTGATATTTCCCTTGAAAACCTTAAAATTCTCCTCAATTTCTTCCCTTCAAGCCTTCAACCTTGCATGCATGAAGAAAATGGCCTAAGATGGGTTTTTCTCTACTAAAAATCCTCTATTATGAGCTTAAAATGACGTAGTATAGGCCCTTAGAACTTAGGAATTACGGAAAAACCCTTACTGAAATTGCTGAAAATAACTGTCAGGGGTCCTAACGGATGACCTGACGACTCGTTACCAGGGCACACGATTCGTTGGTTCACCCGTCAAGTACACTGCCTCATCATTCATGAAAATTCAATTGGCTTGGTAACGGCCCTCCTAACGGGTCATTAGGACTGACGACGTCTCGTTAGGTACCATCCGTTAAGTATGTTGGATAAGCTTTACTATCTTTCTCTAGGACCTTCCCACGACTGTCATGACGACTCGTGGTGTCTGACCATGAGTCGTTACATCGCCCGTGGGGACCTCGAGTCTATCGTCATCTCAGGCCTTCCCCACGAGTCACTTGACGACTCGTTAGGCTTTCTGACGGATCGTCCAATGACTCGTTCTGCAACTGCTACAACATTTTCCAGTTTTTCTCCTGATTCACTTCCGGGTCCGATTCTTGAATTCTCAGGGTATAACAATATCTCCCCCTTGAGAACATTCGTCCTCGAATGTTAGAAACAAGCAGAAAACAGAAAGAAGCAATTATCATACTCCAATACTGATTATTTTAACCAAAATTTCACGGAATGACTACCTCCGAAAAGAACCACATAGCTGAACTAAATTCTGGCATCACATACATTTATCATAACATAATTCAAACTTGCGCACATGAACTGAACATGGAAACTGATTAGAGGATTTGGGCAAAAACGGATACCTCAAGTCGGAACTGAGCCAGTAGAGAACAAATGTGGGTATCTAGCTATCATGTCCGCTTCGGCCTCCCACGTAGCTTCTTCAACATGTTGATTCCTCCACAAAACCTTAACTGTAGCTATCTCTTTGTTCCTCAGCCTTCGAACTTTTCGATCCAAAATTTCAACTGGAATTTCCTCAAAACATAGACTATCTTTCACACCAACGTTGTCTACCGGAACAATCAAGGTTGGATCACTCAAGCACTTCTTCAAAAGCGATACATGGAACACGGGATGAACTGAAGCCAATTCTGAAGGCAAGTCCAACTCATACTACACCTTACCAACTCTTCTCACAACCCAGTAGGGGCCAATATAGCGGGGACTGAGTTTACCTTTCTTTTCGAACTGCATAACTCCCTTCATGGGAGATACCTCTAGAAACATCCAGTCGTCTACATCAAACTCCAATTCTCTTCTTCTCACATAGGCGTACGATTTTTGATGACTCTGAGCGGTTTTCAACTGGTCCCTTATCAACTGAACCTTCACCATCACCTCATGAACCGAATCTGGTCCTACCATAGCTGCCTCACCAACCTCGAACCATCCGATGGGAGATCTGCACCTTCGCCCGTAGAGAGCCTCAAACGGTGCCATCTGGATACTAGAGTGGTAACTATTATTATAAGCAAACTCGATCAAGGGCAGATGATCATCCCAACTACCTTTGAAATCCATAACACATGCCTTCAACATATCCTCAAGAGTCTGAATGGTCCGTTCTGCTTGTCCGTCTGTCCGGGGATGAAAAGTTGTGCTTAGCTTAACTTGAGTCCTGAGCCCCTTTTAAAATGAACGCCAGAATTGAGAAGTAAACTGAGTACCTCGGTCCGAAATAATAGACAAGGGCACTCCATGAAGTCGAAACAACTCCCGAATATACAACTTAGCATAATCGTCTGCTGAATCCGTGGTCTTGACCGGTAGGAAGTGTGCCGCCTTGGTCAACCTGTCCATCACAACCCAAATGGAGTCGTATTGCTGGCGAGTACGAGGTAGACCTGTAATGAAGTCCATATTGATTTCTTCCCACTTCCAGGTGGGAATGGCAATACCCTGAAGTGCACCTCTAGGTCTCTGATGATCGACTTTCACTTGCTGGCAGTTTGGACATTTTTCTACGAACTTCGCAATATCCTTCTTCATACCATCCCACCAATAGATTTCTTGTAAGTCCTGATACATTTTCATGAATCCTGGATGAATAGAATATCTGGTACCATGTGCCTCATGCAATATCCGAACTCTCAAATTATCAACGTCCGAAACACATAGTCGTCCCTGGTATCATAGCACACCATCTCCCCCTTAGGAGAAAACCTCCACTTCTGACTCCGCACCACCTCCTTCCGCTTCCTCAATATTAGATCCTCATCTTGCCTGGATTTAACATCAACTACCAAGGACGATTCCGACCTGCTATGCACCACAACACCGCTATCGGTCGAATCGATCAATCTAACTCCCAGCCTTGCAAGTCGGTGAACCTCTTTCACCAATTCCTTCTTCTCCTCATCCACATAGGACACACTCTCCATTGAGAGTCTACTGAGCGCATCCGCAACCACATTAGCCTTGCTCGGGTGGTAAAGGACACTCATGTCATAATCCCTAAGTAACTTCAACCACCTCCTTTGCCGAAGATTTAGATCTTTCTGTGTGAACACATATTGCAAACTCTTGTGGTTCGTAAATACATCCACGTGGACCCCATACAAGTAATTCCTCCATATTTTCAATGCGAACACCACCGCGGCCAATTCAAGATCATGGGTCGGGTAATTCTTTTCATGCACTTTCAGCTATCAAGAGGCATAAGCTATCACCCTCCCACGCTGCATCAATACACACCCAAGTACAACTCTGGAAGCATCACAATACACCAAGAAACCATCGTTACCCTCGGGTAGGGTCAATACTGGTGCCGAGGTAAGTCGAGCCTTCAACTCTTGGAAGCTTTTCTCACAAGCCTCCGGCCACTGAAACTTCACCTTCTTCTGAGTCAACTTAGTCAAAGGCGCTGCAATGGATGAGAAACCCTCCACAAACCTCCGATAGTAGCCAGCTAAGCCCAAGAAACTCCGAATATCCGAAAGATTCGCCGGTCTGGGCCAATTTTTCATTGCCTCAATTTTCTGCGAGTCTACTTTTATGCCTTCGCTAGACATCACATGGCCCAAGAATGCCACGGAGTCCAACCAAAACTCACACTTGCTGAACTTTGCATACAATTGGCGTTCCTTGAGAGTCTGGAGCACTACTCTCAAGTGAGCGGCATGCTCCTCCTCGCTCCGAGAGTATACCAAGATGTCATCAATGAACACGATCATGAACATGTCCAAATATGGCTTGAACACCCTCTTCATCAGGTCCATAAAAGCTGCAGGGGAATTCGTTAGTCCAAAAGACATAACTACAAACTCGTAATGACTATACCGTGTTCTGGATGTCGTCTTTAGGATGTCACTCTCCCGAACTTTGAGCTGATGATACCCAGATCTGAGATCTATCTTCGAGAAACGCTTAGCACCCTGAAGCTGATCGAACAAATCATCGATCCTGGGTAAGGGATACCTGTTCTTGACAGTGACTTTGTTCAACTGTCGATAGTCAATGCACATACAAAGGGAACCATCTTTATTCTAAACAAATAATACTAGTGCACCCCATGGAGACTGACTCGGTATAATGAAGCCCTTATCGAGCAAATCCTTTAACTGATCCTTCAACTCTTTTAGCTCGGCTGGAGCCATCCTGTAGGGAGGAATAGATATAGGCTGCGTATGGGGAAGGAGGTCAATACTTAAGTCAATCTCCCGCTCGAGAGGAATACCTGAAAAATCATCAGGAAAGACCTTTGGATACTCACGTACTACTGGAATTGACTGGATAGTTGGGGTCTCGGTCTTAACATCCTTGACCCTAACCAAATGATACATGCAACCCTTAGAAATCATCTTTCTGGCCTTGAGGTAGGAAACGAAGCTACCTACAGGCACAACTGAACTACCCTTCCATTATAAGACTAGCTCACCCAGGAATCTAAACTCTACTGACTGGGTCCTGCAATTAATAGAAGCATAACAAGCATACAACCAATCCATGCCGAGAATAACATCGAAATCAGTCATGGCCAACTCTATCAGATCTACTGAGGTAACCTTATGAAGAACCAAGACCGGGCAATTTTTATACACCCGTCTAGCTATAACTGAGTCACCTACTAGAGTAGAAACCGAGAAGAATTCTGACAAGACATCGGGACTGACTCTGAAGCTACTGGCTACATAAGGTGTCACAAAGGACAAGGTGGCCCCTGGATCTAACAATGCATAAACATTAACATGGAAGACTCGTAACATACCAGTAACCATGTCCAGGGAGACCTCCTACTCCTGACGGGATGCTAGGGCATAGAATATGTTCTGGCACTGACTGCCAGCTGCACTGGTAGATGCCCCCTGGGGTGCTGAGCAAGGGGGTGGGACTGCTGAGCTAGAAGTTGGGCCACGGCCCCCAACCTGATCCTGTCTCACTCTTGGACAATCTCTAAGCATGTGTCCGGATTGCCGCACCCAAAACACGCACCAGAACCTGCCAAGCACTGGCCTGTATGCCCTCAGCCGCATCTGCGACAAGTTAGAACACCTGAATCTACGGGCCTGCTGCTCTGACCCCTCGATCCTGATGCTCGTCCTCTCTGATCATGCCTAAGCCGAGATGGCACACTCAAGGCTGATGAAGCTGGGGAGGATGATCTCTGGTGGGTCTGCTGACGGTGCCTACCGTCGGACCTCTACTGGGAGAATCTGTGGCCCTCAGTCCTGTCCCTCTTGGCCTCTCTCTATCTCGAATATGTCGCCTCCATCTGTTGGGCGTACAACACCATCCGAGGGAAGTCCATGTCCTGGTGGAGCATAGCAATCCTGCATTCCTTATCCAAGTAACCGGTTATCCCATGCACAAACCTTCTCACTCGCGCCCTCTGGTCAGCCACTAACTCAGGAGCATACTTTGATAGGCGGGTGAACTCAAGGGAATACTCTAGTACCGTCATCCTCCCTTGCTTCAGATTTATGAACTCAGCTGCCTTTAGCTCCCTCATCTCCCGAGGGAAGAACCGATCTAGGAATGCAACATGGAACTCTTCCCAAGTGACCGGACCTGCTACGGCGACCCTGCTATCCTTCCATTGACAGAACCAGATATGTGCAACCCCCTTCAACTGATAGGAGGCCAACTCTACGCACTCTACACTGCTCACCCCTATAACCTGGGTGATCTTGATAACCTCATCCACGAACTTATGTAGGTCCTCATTTACCTTGGACCCAAGAAACTCCGGCGGGTTCATCCTCAAGAAGTTCCTAACTCGAGTCGCCGCTGCACTGCTATTCTGCGGAACATGCACAACAACCTGCTGATAGACCTGAGCAGTCAAGGTCTGCGCAAGCATCTGAATAGCCTCCCGGAACTCTGCGTGGATAGCTGGCTCAGGTGCCTGAGAATCCTGGACTGGTGGGACCTGCTGATGCCCACGACCCATGTATATGCAAAGTCGAATAATATAGAGAGTGGGAGACTCGTCTCTTAACCGACATACCACGATAGAGCTTACGTGGTTCCGACTATTACACTCAAGTGAGCAGAGTCGTCCATAATCTTTTCAGGGGTTATGGACGATACCATGATATCGATATCAAGCTCAAGGGGCCAATCGGGCCGGGGATAGCTCACAAGGGAGGTCCCAATAATATAATAAAATCAACCTACGGATGCGCGTAGTTCTGGGGCATAGGGCAGTCGACCCTTAGCTCACTCGGTGCTAGACTCTTCTCCCAAAACATGTAATGCTCTACATGGTATAAATACGAAGCTCAATATCGTCTAGTGACGAAACTCAACATGAAATCATGCATAAACTCAACGTTGTATGAAACGAAGTTCAACATTATCTATTGACAAAACTCATTATGAAGTCGTGCATACACTAGACATCATATAAATATGAAGCTCAACAATGTCGTCTCGACAAAGCTTAGAATGAAATCATGCTTAGACTCAACATCATGTGAAATGAAGCTTAATGACAACATACATCTCAATTGCGAAATTCATGCATAGGAGAAGCTTTAATATGTCATGTACCACAAGCTCAAGAATAGTGGGAGCCTTTACTCCAAAATCATGTGGTAAGTCTATTTTAGAAATATCACTTCATCACCATCAACATAAGGGCCTTTCCCAAAACCTTATCATGTTTGAACCCATTCAAATCATTTGAAAACATTATAATTTGGGGAATTTCACTACAAAACGAAGTAATAAAGTCAATTCACGAAAATCGTCATTCATACTCAACATTGGGCACTACCCAAAGCTTCATCATACATGGGTCTATTTAATCTTCTTTGAAAACATCATCAAAATCATGGGTAAGGTTGGAAACGTGCTTTTCATCACCTACTCCATCATCATCTCATTCTATTAGGAACTACCCACACATGGGCGTTTTAGATTCAATTTTAGAAAATAATTTTGTAAAAAAAATTAAGATAGAATCCGCCCAAGCTCAGTCAATCACCAATATCAACTCAATTTAATCATACCCATGAGTAGAAATTTAAGAATCGTGCAATTAAATGAAAATCCATACTTGATCATCACAAACCAATTACAAATTGATAGGGGAATGGACATAGGTGTGGAAGAAAGCACTCACTCATAACCTTACATACCTGAGATTAAAGAAGTACACTTTTGGGTTTTACACCCTTAAAAATGTGTGAATGTACAAGGAAAGAAGGAATCCTATACGTTATGGGATTATGATTTTATACCCTAAAAATGTGATTATAAATAGGGTTTTTTCCTTCTTGAAAGATACAACTTTTTCTGAGAAGCAGTACTTGCCCACACAAGTATTCCCCACTCGGAGATTATTGAGGACATAGTAGAAGACTGCAGACCTGGAGTGCGAGTTTGGACGTGTTGTTTGAAAACTTCAAGAGGTTAGTATTCCGTAATCTAACTCGTCGTGTTATCTAGTAATTCATGTAAGATTGTTGATCCAATTTATGCTTGCTTCCGCTGCGCATGTTCTAACAATTAGTTGGTGGCTGACGATGATGAAAAATGGCTCAGCTGATTCTTTTCCGATGAGCTGTGGTATAATATAAATCTAGGTATTAGAGAAGTGATATGGCACCTCTCTTTAGCCAAGATTCTTATTTTTCTATTTTCTCAAATTTTTGCCTATTTTTTCCCTTTTCTTCTTTATTTCTCTCTCTCTCTCTCTCTCTCTCTCTCTCTCTATATATA
>JACEIK010002949.1:156826-167012 GCA_018107945.1 Datura stramonium
TAATTTCTCGGAAGTCTAGAAGGGAGAAATACTCACTTTAATGCTGGGAGTATATTAACACTAGTTTGGAGCAATTCCACTTACCTTGTCTTGGTGAGACAACGATTTGTCGGTCGAATTTCACGAAACTAACTCCGTAGGGATGCTCCCTGCAGCTTTATACTTCGCTACCCGAAGTTAATTTGAGTTTCGGCTGTGTTTGACGGCATAAACGAAAGGAAATTTATGTTGAACCTTCGTCCTCCTCTCTTCTATGGTTGTTCACTGGAAATAAAATGAAAAAATAACTTATAAATGAAGTGGGAAGCTTATATACTTGGGCCCGAACCCCTCCTCTTTAAGTCGCATTTGTCGAATGCGATTTATAAGTCATATTTGTCGAATGAAATTTATAAGTTGCATTTGCCTTGCGACGCTCCGACTTGGCGCTTGTCTGGTCTCTCCCCGGGCCCTTTTCTCGCACGTATGGCATTCTAAAACTCTTAACCAACATGCGAATCTTAACCAACAGCGAATAGGGCAAATTAAGTGTCATCAAGAACTTACAGGTGTAAATATCCTTCCCCCTTAAGAACATTCTACCTCGAATGTTGATTGCCATTACGTAAATTTTAACTTGTTCTACTTATTTTGGAAAATTTCCGCAGAAGCTTCTATAATATGGACTATTTCAAAAATCCTAAAACATAGAAAGTCCAATACGTGTAATTCCATATAATACTATAGCATTCATTTCATAATAAACTGAAGTCAACATCTCACTTATACACATGAATATATAGCAACTCATAAAACAAAATAATATCAACATACCTCTAGTTTACTAAGTCCGAAATAACCGAGGGTATCTCGGGCCATATCTTCTTCCTCGGCTTCCCAAGTTATTTCTCGCCCCGTTACGCCATAACGCTGAGATTTAAGCAACATCAAGCTAGTTCTTAATCTGTGGACTGCCGTCTAGTATGGCTTACCGGAACTTCTTCATAGGCCAACTTCTCTCGTAACCCGAACATCTTGGACTCTGGACAATTCTCGAGGGACTTCCTATGCACTTTCTCCAACATTGATACATGGAAAACTGGTGGGATGTGTTCTAACTTCCGGAGGTAAGTCTAACTCATATGCCACTTGGCCTATTCTTCGGCGAATCTGATAAGGCCCAACAAACCTCGGACTTATCTTGCCTTTCTTGCCAAATCTCATTACATCCTTCATCGGCAAACTTTCGTAAAACACCAAATCATCCATCACGGGGGTAACGGGGGAGGAGTGCTGCACTTCGCCTCTTATCAACCGAAAGGGCTGCACATATCTTGTTCAAACAAAGGAAGGATGGTAGAGTAGCTTGAGTAGGTCCCATTTGTTGGGATGTGTTTCTAGCGCGTCTGATCGATTTTTCCCCGTCACATGAGGGAAATCAAGGCAGCTAATTTTGTGAACCCGAGGCGTAATAATATGATAAATTCAAGAGTATTCTTTGGAGTTCACTCATTTTTTCAAATATGCACCAGAGCTAGTGGCCGATTAGAGAGCTCAGTGAGTAGGTTTGTGCATCGGAGTAGTGCGGCACTCACTTGGTCAAGGATTGTAGGACCACTATGCTTCATCAAGACATCGAATTTCCCCAATTTGTTATGTATTCCTAGTGAAGGAGATGGCATATGAGAGAGAGGCTACAGGATAGGATAGAAAGTTGCGGGTTCTCCAAACAGAGATTGGGAGGCGGACATTGTCTCGTAGCCCCATCGAGAGGTCATTAGCTCGAGCACTCATCTATTAGTGCTCTATTTAGCCCGCAAGGTGAACAAAAGAGCAGTGCATCGTGCTCTAGACGTAGATCATACAAAGTGGAGAGTACCTTTCTAGTATGCGAGAAAGGTGGCAAGAATCACATAGGGAGTGCTTGATTGGGCCGCTTATCTATTTTGGGTGGTGTGACCCGGGGCACAGCACCGGGAGTTTCTTTGAAGGATGATGGAAGATGTCGTGCTTCTAAAGCTACCGCTTAGCAAAGAGTACCTCGCACGCTCGCCAAAGAAGGTGTGTCCATCAAGACTTGTGCAGGGTCAATGCTCGAACCGGTTTTATGCCCTTGTATCTCGTCAAGACGTAGGAGACTTCACCAGATTTGGTCACTTGTATGTTACGAGTATTCCACTTTGATGTACATGCACATTAGACCTAGGGATACTTGTCGTTTGAGACACCCTATGTGCTAGTAGTTTTGGAGTCATTCCGAAAATCCTATCGAACTCTTCTCGCCTCTACCTAGCTTGGGTGATTCAATTATTGCTCGACGGGTATAGAAATTTCGGTTGCGCCCTTATAAAGTCACCTCAACGTATTTATAGAGATAGCAATGATAGATTTGGATGTCATCTTTTGCATGGACGGGCTACATGCCCGTTATGCCTCGCAAATTGTAGAACCCATGCGTGCAGTTTCAGCGGTGAGTCACCAAGTGGAAGGGTAGTTCAACTGCTCGTAGGTCATTTGCATTTCCTACCTAAGGCCGAAAGATGATCTCTAAAGTTTGCGTGTACCATCTAGTTAGGGATTAGCGTATACTTCAGACCGAAACCCCGACTATCCAATCGTCTCAGAAGGTGTGAATATCCCAAAGTGTTTCCAAATGATTTATCGGGAATTCCTCCCAAGCGAGATTGATTCTGGTATTGACTTTCTTCCCAATACGCAACATATATCTATTTCTCCTTACATAATGGTCTAAATGAGCTAAAGGAGTAAAAAGGAAAGTAAATGAAGGATCTTTTGGATAGGGTTTACTGCACCGAGAAAGTCCCCGTGGGGTGCACCAGTTATCTTTCCTCAAAAGAAGGATGATTCCCTTCGGACGTGCATTGACTATCGATAACCGAACAAGGTCATAGCCAAGAATGGTGCATCTCCCCTCCCGTAATTTTGATGACTTCTTTGACTGCTGTGGTGCCGTGTTTTTGGAAGATAGGACCTTTATATCCTATTATCATCATCTCGGGGTTAGAGAGAGTGACATCCCGAAGACATCATTCAAGACTCCGATATGGTCATTAAGGAGTTTGGAAAGGCGTATTTTGGGCTAACGAATGGTCCTACAACTTTTATGGATTTGATGAATAGGTGTTCAAGCCGTATTTGGATATGTTTATGATCGTGTTCATAAATGACATTCTATATACTGTGAGCAAGAGGAGCATGTCAGCTTTATTTCAGGGTGGTACTACAACCCTTAGGATTACAACGTATGCTAAGTTCAGCAAGTTTGAGTTCGGGTTAGATCTAGGTAGCATTTGGGTCATGTGGTGTCATGAGGGTGTACAAGTGACTCTCTGAAGATAGAAGTTGTGACTAATTGGCCTAGAACAATTAGTCTCCAATGATATCAAGAGTTTCGGGCTTAGTTGGTTACAGGAGGTTTGTGGAATGATTTTCATCCATTGCAACACCATGACTAAGTTGACCTGTGATGAAAGTGATGTTCCAATGGTCGAAGGCCTCGTGAGAAGAGCTTTCAAGAGTTGAAGACTCGATCACCTTAACACTAGTGTTGACTCTGCTACGAGGACATTGCATGGGTTTGTGGTATATTTTGATGCCTCATGGATCGGCATTGGTTTTGTATTGATGCAGCACGGTAAGGTTATAGCTTATGATTCCAAGTAGATGAAAGTCCATGAAAAGAACTAACCGACTTACAAACTCCTGAAGTTAGCTACGGTAGTATTTGCACAAGGTTTGGAGACACTGATTCCATGGTCCATGTGGATGTGTGTTTACGGACCACAAAATCCTATAGTACGTGTTTACCTTAAGAATCTAAATTTGCATCAAATAAGGTGGTTGGAGCTCCTTATGATTAATGCATACGAAGCTTCCCTTTATCATCCGAGCAAGGTTAATATAGTGTCAGACATTCTTAGAAGTCTTTCTATGGAGACTGTGACCCATGTAGATGAGTAGAGGAAGGAGTTAGCGAAGGATGTGCATCGCCCGCGCAACTAGGAGTTCATCTTGCTGACTCGGGCTGTATGATGATATCATTGTTTAGAATGGATCAATCTTCTTCATTGCATCGATGTCAAGGCTAGACAAGACGAGGGATCCTATTTGGTGATGTTGAAGGAACCTTATTCAGAACCAGAAGGTGGAGGCTTTCTCCTACGGGGAGATGGAGTACTACACTATCGTGGTCGTTACAGGTACCCCGTGCTGATGACTCTGAGGGAGTGGATGTTTAATGAGGCTCATGGTTCCAGACATTCCATACATCCAGGTGCCACCAAGATGTACCATGAAGTCTAGTGGAATGGTATGAAGAGGGACATAGAAAATTCTAGGCGAAGTGTCCGAATTGTCAATGTGAAGGTTGAGCGCCGAAGAACTGTATGTGCTTCAAGAGACAGATTCCCATTTTGGAAATGGGAGGAATAAATATGGACTTCATTACAGGGTTGTCTCGTACTTATCGACAATATGACTCTATTTGGATGGTTGTAGACAAAGCTGACTAAAGCGGCTCATTTCCTACCGATCAAAACTACCAATTCAGCGAAGGATTATGTAAAATGTACATTCGGGAGTTAGTTAGGTTTAATGGAGTTTTGTTGTCCATCTTATCAGATAGAGGTACTCAGTTTACCTCCCAGTTTTGGAGATCGTTTCACAAGGTACTTGGTACTGTGTTGGGCTTAGTAAGCAACTTTTCACTCATAAATGTACGTCAAGCTAAATTGCATCATTTAGACTCTTGAGGACATGTTGAGAGCATGATTGATTTCAAGGGTGTTTGGGATGATAATTTACCTCTCATCGAGTTTTCATATAAAAACAATTACCATCTCCAAAGATTCGGGATGGCTTCATTTGAGGCTCTTTGTGGCGTAGATGTAGTTTGCCAATTGATTGGGTTTGGAAGTCGTAAAGCCACACTGAGACCAGATTCAGTTCAGTGAGTCTATGGATAAGGTTCAGCTTATAAGAGAGAGGTTGAGAACAGTCGAGAGTCAAAAGTCCTATGGATGGGAGGAGAGAACTTGAGCTCGAAGTGATGTTTGGGTGTTTTTGAAAGTGTCTCCTCCAAGGAGGATGAATGGAAGAAGGGGAAACTTAACTGCTATGCTGGCCCGCATCGGATTGTGAGACATGCTGGCAAGGTTGCTTATGAGTTGGAGTTTCCCTCAAGCTTCAAGGTATCCAGCTTTTCCATGTATCCCTTAGAAGAAGTAAGGGTGGACTGCGCCTTGGAAGTTGTCCTGGAGAGCATAGGAGTGCAGATAGCCTTATCATGAAGAGGTCTGCTGGAAATACTTGATCATTAGGTTTGGAAGCCTAAGCAGATATGATAACTAAATACCCGCATTTTTCCTTCCTATTCAAGTTCAATTTTTGAGGTACCAGCTTCCTCCTTAGTATTTATTTGGCTTCATGTTTAGACTGCATGTGTCCCACTTTTATTTCATGTTAAGGTATGTATGTGTGATTCATGAATTTAGTTTAGTCATGTGTTCAGTACGAAGTCAGTCACTCCGATAGTTTTCTACCTAGATGTTCAAGCATTTGAGATGTCGCTTTATTCGTCTACTTTCGCATGTCTATTCACATTCGAGATCTAATTTTTCCAAGGGGAGATATTGCAATACCTCAAAGTGCCTATGACTAGACTCGGGAATGTAAACAGGAGAAGAAAAGCAAAAATTGAGATTTGCCTTAACGACTTGAGGTAATGAAATATTGAAGGTGTAACAACCCATGGAACCACACATGGCCCGATTCTGCAAGGTAAGGAGACCTGGTAACGCGCCCGTGGAAGACCGATTGGGGGATATAATGGGTCATGGGTTAAGCCTGTTGTTTGTCTCTTTAATAACAGGGTTGATGGTACAAGTCGTGGTACGACTCATTGTGAGGAGCCACGAGTCATGGTAATCGATCGTGAGAAGGTGTAGTGAAAATTTCGTAAGTAACGGACGGGACCAATGACCCGTGGAGTTTGGAGGTACGAGTCATTGGTTGACCTGTGCGGAAGTCTCAAAATTGTATGTGTGGAGTCAGCGGTGAGGATAAGAGGACACAATAAAAAGCTGTGTCGAAAACGACCATTCCTTGAGGAGGGTGGAAACTAAGAATCGAAGAAATACCGAAGAAAGTAACTGGATGGATACCATTTGCTGGTGGTATCAAGGACGACAGCAGTATTGGTCAAGTGCTCACTGCAATCTTAAATTTCCAAACTCTTCATTAAGGGTATTTTCGTAATTTAACTATAAGGTCTTAAACTACATTGTTTTAAGCTTAGTTAAAAGGGTTTTAAGAGTGCTAAACCTATCCTAAGCCTTACCATTCCATGCACGCAAGCTTAGAGTTCTACCTTGAGACTGCTTGAGAAATTCTCCAATTTTCTCTAATTCCCTTTGGGCTTTCTGAACGAGGGGTTGAATCATTTACCTGTATATAGGGCTATGAAATGAGAGTTCTCATGCCTAAAATTCTTCAATTCCATGAATATTCTAGATTCAAGTTCACACCTTATGGGTTTATTCATAATTTGTGAAATTTCCCTACATCTATCTACGGTCAATTCCCTTCTATGTATCAAATCATGTTTAGATCTATGGGAAGATTTTTTTACTTATTTTGATTATAATAATTTCATGGTTTTATATTTTAATTAAATTATTCCCAAATATGCAAGCTTCATGAAATATCAAGTTATGATTCTAGTCTAAATTGTGATTTATGATTCATGTTATAATTTCAAGTACTCTTTCATGGGATTTCGAATATCAAGTATATGTGTTTTCACATGTATGCATGATCTTCATGATTTATGAATTTGCAGTGACTTCGCCCGACTCACGGCCCTTATTCGCGGCCAATCATACATTTCCAAGTATGATCAAGTATGTTACCATTTTACTTGGCAATGAACTTCATGTATTATTACACAATTACGATATGAGCCTCATGTGCATGTTTATAGGAGTAGTGTTCAAAGACCGAGTAGACCCAAGTTCTGTGTAAACCCCCCGTTCGTAACAACATGCCACCGACATATATTTTTTGATCCCCTATGATATCACATCACACGTCCTCTGCCTAGCAAGCTCGACTGACCCTGCACTCACTTGAGCGAAGAGTGGGGCATCCAGTAAGCTCTATCATGATGGGGTTGGTTAGGACGAGTTCTCCCCTTGTTCCTCATGATTTATGCATGGTTATATTTATTACTCAAGCTCAAGTTTTTCCAATTATGCTTTTCAACTCATACACTCATCTCTCATACTGCAAAAGGAAAAAAGACCAGAAAAATATGGATAACAAAAGAGCCCTTTCTCGATCCTCTTTTGCATTCACTAGAAGAAAAACTAAAAAGAACATATAAATTGAAAAAATTCAATTTTTGATGAATTGAATATTTTGAGTAATTAAGAACTCACTTGGTTGTAGATTTCTTGATTATAAAAACTTGTGAGAAAAAGAGAGACTCTAAACTCTACAGAGTGTCAATAGAAGATATGAGAACTGAGTTGATCAAGATGGCTATAAGTTTAGTAATCCTTGGGATTTTTATTTTTAATATTTTTGTCGACCATTCATTATTTTGTATTTATTAAATTTATTCAATTTGCATAACATGGAGCTTATAAATGAGAAAAATCCAATTTAAGAACTTCTTCATTCTCAAAATTTGAGTTCAAAAGTCTAACAATGATAGAGACCATCACCATGTCACATCCTAAATTACCCCCTAGATGTGATTGACACCCAAAGACATACCATCGGCCATGCGAACCAAATATTTATATATTAAACATTAATTCATATCATTAAATAAATCATTATAAGTACCCAAACAATATGATAAGTAATTATAAATAGCGTTAATATCTGCTGAAATATTAATTTGGAACCTTCCTTGCATCTACACTAGACCATGAAGCCTATGAGAATTACAAAAGAGTTATCAATGAATGGGCATGAAGACTCCTTTAAAAGCTTCCATGAACAATGTGGCGGCTCACCAACAACTAACAACGAAGAACTTGTTACAATCGCTTCATTACACCAATAGTATCTCGCATGGACATGCGTGTAAGGACCGAGTTGTATATAAGTATAACTGAGTAAGATCCTCAACCCACCCCTTTAATACCCCTAGAACAAGTGTTAGAAAATACAACCACAATGAGCACAAAAATATTTCAAGGTAATACTCAATGAAGTTCAAACAAATGTTCATAAGATCATTGTATATCTCAACACAACTCACACTCAGACTTGTCATACAATGTGCTGAAAGAGATCAACCTAAAATCCCACTCTCACTCCTCTGGAACATATATAATGCCACGATAGCAAGTACAAGTCCCGTAACATATTATGGTAGCATGGGGATATACCCTTAACATATATTATGGCAGCACATGTATGCCTCTAGTAACTATAATTGTAGCGATAGCAAAGGAACAATATCCAACACCCCAACGCAATGGCGCGAGACCACGCCACACCAAACATCAATCATTAAATAATTTTATTAAAAATATTTTTCTATAAATAACATAATTGTGGTTGGTAAAAGACCATTGATTCTGTTGGTTAAAGATCACCGATTCGTCCAAGTACGCACTGCTCCAACACATGGACTAGACAGACACAAAATATTTCTAAAGAAATTTAAAAAACAAGCACCAAAGCTTAAAGTTTCACTTACTTTGAAATTACAACTTAATCACTCTTTTCAATAAATTAGAACTTCATTCTCGAGTTTTCGGATCACTTCAAACTACACAAAAATGGGTTTAGAATGGTCAAAAACCCTCATGCCAAATGATTTCTAAATTTTTAATCACGTCAAACTTCATGGTCAAAAGGTTGACCTAAAAGAGTCAACTCTGTCAACGGGCAGTTACTAAACCATGACCACCAACAGATTCTCCTTGAAGAGGATTCCAGAACAATATTAAAAATTAAATTTTGATGATGTTTTCCCTTTCAAATCAATGATTTAGATTGGAGAACCCAAATGCCTAAAACTTTCAATTTCTTATAATTTCTCCATGTTTTCACCATACAAATTTATCCATAATCACACGATAATCTCATACAAAAGTTTAGAATTAATCATTACCATGATGCTTTGGGATGAAAATTTCTATTTTTCTCTTCTCTTTTCTTTTCTTTATCACCCTTTCTTTTCTTTTCTTCTATTGTATTTTCTTTTCTTATCTGCATTTTCTTTTCCTGCGGTTTCTAATTTTCTCACATCTGATAGAAGTTAGTATTTAGTTCCTTCCTTTTTCCCTTTTTTGGGCTTGTCCCACTTATTTTTTTTCTTTTTTTTCTTTTGGTGAAAAATACTTTTCAACTCCTTATTAATTTAGGGTTATTATAAACCTGGCCATAATTTTGAGTGAATTTTCATTGATCATTCTTTCCTTCATGCCATCATCGCCACTTGTCACATCTATTTTATTATATATTTTAAATGTTTTATATTATTAATTTTAAACTTAAAGTGATTTTCCGTCATTTTTAAGTAAACAGTTTTCTCTACACGCTTGTTGCACATGTATGTCGAGTCATTTAATACATAATTTAGAAAATCATTCTAAGAAAAATACAAATAGGAATTTAAATTTTGCAAAATTTTTTCAAGGAATAAAGAAGAAGAGAGAATACCTCAACATTTGAGAAGCATCACGTAACAAATGTCATTAAAAATTGAAGGGTCTTTGCCACTTACAAATTGTTGATCCAAAAGCCCAGAGAAAACTTGAAAGAATTGAACCACTTGAAAACGAAACCAGTACATCCTCTCTTCCAATTTCCTGAAACTCTTACAGTCATCCCTCATTTTGCCAAATGAATATAATTTAAGAAATAAAACTATTTATTAGTTTATCTTATAGTGTTTTTTATATTTTTTTTAAGTACACTAGTTTCTCTGCACGTGCGTTGCACGTATAGTTTAAGTTGTGTAGTACATAATTTTGTTAAATAGTATCTATATAATAAGAGAAATTTAAAATAAACATGCCATCAGAGCCTACTAAATGAGATTCAACTAAAGAGAGCTTACTTTTTATTTTCCTATCAGTGTGCTCATATTTTTTGACAGAATATGAAACTTCTTTCTCACATGAGGTGCTGTCAATCTAACACTAAAACATCAATCCATGAGTTT
>JACEIK010002949.1:176136-186572 GCA_018107945.1 Datura stramonium
AAAAGTCTAACTAATGATAGAGATCTAGTCAACCATGTCACATCCCAAATTACCCCCTAGACGTAATTGACGTCCAGCACATACCATCGTCCAGGTGAACAAGATTTTCATATATTAACCATTAATTCATATCATTAAAAAAATCATTATAAGTACCCAAACAATATGATAAGTAATTATGAAATAGATAAGATCTCGAAAAATTAATTTGGAACTATTGCCCAGACTCCACACTAGACCATGAAGCATTTAAGAGAATTACGAAAGAAAAGATATCAATGAATAAGTGATGAAGACTCCTTTAAAAGCTTCCATGAACGTTGTGGCGGTTCACCTCAACAACTAGATCAACTCTAGAAAACTTGTTGGCCAATAGCTTTATTGGCACCAATACTATCTGCATGGGCATGTAGGTAAGGAGTGAGTTATATGTAAATATAATGCAATAATATTCTCGGACCACCATTTTAATATCCCTAGAACATGTGTTAGAAAATACAACCACAACGAGCACAAAAATATTTCATTAGGTAATATTCAATGAAGTCTAAAAAATGTTCACAAGATCACTGTATATCTCAACACAACTCACACTAAGGAATTATCATACAATAGTGAAAGAGATCAACCTAAAACCCTGACTAGTCCTCGGCAACATATATAATGTCATAGAAGTATATTACGACAACAAGTACAAGGCCCCTAACATATTACGGCAGCATAGATATTCCCCTAACATATTACGGCAGCACAAGTATGCCCCAAGTAACTATATTACAACAGCGAAGGAATAATATCTAACGCCACAATTCCATAGCACGAGACCATCCGATACCACAGATCAATTATTAAATAATTTTTAAAAATACATTTTTCTCAAAATAACATTTTTGTGGTTGGTCAATGACCACCAGTTTTGTTGGTTAAAGATCACCGATTCTGCCAAGTACGTGGTTGTTCTAACACATGGACTAGACACGCAGAAAAAAATTTATATCAAATTATAAAAAAACAAGCACCAAAGTTTAAAGTCTCGCTTACCTCAAATTCACAACTTAAGCATTCTTTTCAATAAATTACAGCTAGATGTAGTCCAAATCACCTCAAATTATAAAAATGAGTTTAGAATGGTCAAAAAACCCTTCGACGGATATTTTCTAATTTTTAACACAAGTCAAAATCATGGTCAAAAGGTTGACCTAAAGTCAACTCTTGTCAACGGGGTAGAATTCTGAACCATGACCACCAACGAGATTCTACTTAATTAGAGAATTTAGAACACTATTAAAAATTGAATTTTGATAATGTTTTCCTTTCAAATCAATGATTTAGATTGGAGAACCCTACGGCTATATGCTTTCTCAATTTCTCATAATTTCTCCATGTTTCCGGCCATATAAATTTATCCATAATCACATAATATTATAAAAAAAGTTTAAAATCATAATCGTGATGCTTTGGGATGAAAATTCCTATTTTCTCTCCTCTTCTTTTCTTTTCTCTCTTTCTTTTCTTTTCTTCTATTGTATTTTCTTTTTCGATTTGCACTTTCTTTTCAGCCCGGTATTTGATTTTCTCACATCGATACTTGATTAGTATTTAGTTCCTTCCTTTCTTTTTCCCCTTTTAGGGATGCCCGATTATTTATTTCTTCTTTTGTTCCTTCCTGCATGTTATCATCACCACTTGTCACGTCTATTTTGTTATATATTTTAAATATAATAGATTATTAATTTTAAACTTAAAGTGATTTTCCGTCATTTTTATGCAGTTTTCTCTACCGCGCTTGTTGCACATGTATGTCGAGCCATTTAATACATAATTTTAAAAAATCATTGTAAGAAAAAGCCAAATAGGAATTGAAATTCTGCAAAATTTCTTCAAGGAATAAAGAAGAAGATAGAGCACCTGAACATTTGAGAAGCATCATGTAACAAATTTCATTAAAAAAATTGATGGGTTTTTGCCACCTAACAAGTTGTTGATTAAAAAAGACCATAGAGAACATGAAAGAATTGACCCACTTGAAAATGAAACAGTCTCCTCTCTTCAATTTCATGCAACTCCTGCACTCATCCCTCATTATTAAAATATATATAATTTAGGGAATAAAACTATTAATTATTTTATCTTTATAGTATTTGTTTACATTATTCTTAGTACACTAGTTTCTCTGCACGTGCATTGCACGTATAGTTTAAGTTGTGTGTTCACATATAATTTTGTTAAATAAAATGTACTGCCTAATAAAGAGAAATGTAAAATAAACATACCATCAGAGCCTATTAAATGAGATTCAACTAAAGAGGGCTTACTTTTGATTTTTCTATCAGTGTGCTCACATTTTTTGAAAGAATATGAAGTTTCTTTCTCACATGGTATTTGCCAATCAAGCACTAAAGCATCAATCCGGGAGGTTGTACTATACTTAAATATCAACAAGTGTATTCCTCCAAGGGAATGAGCGTCCATGAGTTCTTTCATCTATGTTTGAGGTATAATGTATCTCCATTTATGATCAATCCTACATTGCATGTTGCATAACTTGCCACCGTGAAGGCTAAAAAGGCTTGTAGCTTTCACCCAAATTATTGGCAAATTTGCATTTTCATAATTCATTATTAAGATTGTTGTTTCATGTACATAAAAAAACACTAGCAAAGATCGCCAAAATCCAAAAAAAAATGAGAATGTTTAAGCAGAGAGAAAGTTTTATAGTTGCGGTTGCACTCCATCAAAATAATATTATTGTTACATCAACCGGGATAGAATGAGATAATTATATGACTATAGGTATGCACATTATTTTTGGATGAGTGATTAAAGAACTACCACATTATTGAAGTTGTTGAGTCAAAAATCCCGGAGAGTTCCTTTTTTTAGATCCCTTTATGCTTGTACTAGGAAAAAAATAAAAAGAAGATAAAAATTGCAAGAATTAAAATATTTGAAGAATAGAATATTTTTTATTTACTTAGTAAGAACTAACCTGGTTGAAAAAAAAACTGATTATAAACTTGAGAGAAAGAGAGAGAAACTTGAATGTTTAGAGAGTATCAGCTGAAACCTTTGAGTGGAAAATGACAATCAATTTTACAATCCTTTTGGGATTTTTCTCTATGAGATTTTGTTAGATTCAATATTTTATATTTATTGGTGGATTAATCTAAATTCGTGTCACGTGAGGGCCTATTAGATGAGAGATATCTAATTATTAGTTTCTTCTTTTCAAAATTAGAAGTCTAAAACTCTAATTAATGACAAAAGATCTTATCAATCCTTGCTATATTTTTAGTGAATTTTGTTTATCATTCTCTGTTGCAAACCACCATCGTCACTTGTCATGTCTTTATTTTTTTTTAAAAACATTATACCTTGAAATATCATTAAGCTATTGTTATTTTACTTATAATGCTCTTTATGTCATTTTCAATATTCACAAGTTTCTCGGCAGGTATGTTGCACGTACATGTCGAGTCGTGTAATATTAACCTTTATAGAAATAACATTAAAATTAAACTCTGACTTCTTTTCTTTATTGAATAATTATCTTTAAATATAAACATGTATATATAATATCTAAAAACTAATAAGACTAAAAATGTTAGAAGAATTATGAATCAAAATGATGACACAAAGAATACAAATTTTAAGAATACCAGCAACTTATACAAAAAATAGTGACGCCGATCAAACAAAACAAAACAACAAAAGTATTTTTTAATTAAAAACATAAAAAATATTTTTAACAAAAACCACTTTAAAAGTTAACCAACAGAGATATCATCAATGTCTTCGTATTTTTAGTGTATTTTCAATCATCACTCTAATATGCATGCAAAATCACCATTTGTCATGTGTTATTTATGTTTATACTTTTAAATTATTTTAAGCCATTAATTATTCAAACTTATAATGCGGTCTGTCATTTTTAAGCATATTAATTTCTCGATTCGTGCATTGCACATATATATTAAGAGTCATATAATATTCACTTTTATTTTAAAGAATTTAAAATTTGAAAAATATGAAGCTCTTTTTCACATAGTACGCCACTCAAACATTAAAATATCGATCAACGAATCCCCATGGTACAAAAATATAAACTAGTAATCTTCCTAAAGGGAATGAGATAAATTCTTTCTATCTATATTTGAGGATTAATGTATCTCCATTCGCAGTCAATCCTACATTCTATACCGCACCAATTGGACAATTAAGACTAACAGAACCTGCTAGTTTTTTCCCAAATTATTGGTAAATTACAGGGGAATGACATGCAATTTCATAATTAATCGTTAAGATTGATGTTTCATGTGCTCAAGAATACTAGCTAAGATCTCCAAAATCAAACTAAATCAAAAAGGAGCATGTTGAGGAAAAGGAATTTTTTTTTTTGTCGTGCGCGGTAATGCAGAGTCAAGATTTGAACTTTGAAATATTATTTTTCTATAAAAAAAGAAAAAATCACTATGAACTAGAAATCAAATAAACATATTAATCCATCAAAACAGCTCTTGCATTACACCAACTTGAGATGGAAACGAAATAATTATACGACTATAGGCATAGCAAATTATTTTTGGCTAAGTGATTAAAGAAGCACCAATGTTTAAAGTCTAACTTACTTCTAAATTACAACTTAAGAATCCTTTAAAATAAATATAAATTTCATTCGAGGAGTCTCGGATCATACTCAAACTACAAAAATGAGTTTAGAATGGTCAAAAACCCCTCAAACAGATGTTTTCTAATTTTTAACACAAGTCAAACGCGTCGGAAGGTTGACCTAAAAAAGTCAACTCTTGTCAACAATCACGAGTCTCGAACCATGACCTGCTTGGATTCTCCTTCAAGAGAGGATTCCAGGATATTAAAAATTGGATTTTGATAACATTTTTCTTTCAAATCAATGATTTAGATTGGAGAACCCTAGGGCTAAACTTTCTCAATTTCTCATAATTTCTCCATGTTTCCACCATACAAATTTATTCATAATCACACGATAATCTCACGGAAAAGTTAGAATCATTACGGCGTGATGCTTTGGGATGTTAAGGGGGCAGTAGCGCACCGCTGCTGAGAAAGCGAATGGTCAGCGCGAAGGTTCAAGACTTAGCCGAGCGTTAGCGAAGCTAGATTCTCATAGCGAGGCACTTCGAAGTTAGCGAAAGGAGAGCCCTTCTTCGGCCTTGCAATCCGGTGGTGCGGGAATGAGTTGCATACTTCGAGAATCTATCAACCATGACCATAATGGAACTGGACAATCCCTATTTTTCTCATCTCTTTTCTTCTCTTTTTTATCCCTTTATTTTATTTTCTTCTATTGTATTTTCTTTTCCGATCTGCGTTTTCTTTCCTGGGTTTCGGTTTTCTCACGTATGATGGTTGTATTTAGTTTCTTCCTTTTTTCCGTTTTTGGGCTAGCTCACTTATTTATTTATTTCTTTTATTCCCTAATTATTCTGCATCACCACCACTTGTATCATTTTATTATATGTTTAAATTTTTAGATTATTAATTTTAAATGTAAAGTGATTTTCGTCATTTTTAAGTAAATAATTTTCTCTACACGCTTGTTGCATGTATATCGAGCCATTTAATACATAATTTAGAAAATCGTTGTAAGAAATATCCTAATAGGAATTGAAATTCTGCAAAATTTCTTCAAGGAATAAGGAAGAGAAGGGGAACCTCAACATTTGAGAAGCATCGCCTCACAAATTTCATTAAAAGTGAGAGAGGGTCTTTGCAACTTACAAATTGTTGATTAAAAAGCCGAGAGAACTTGAGAGAATTGGACCATGAAAGCAGAACCATTTGTCTCTCTTTGATTTCCTACAACCCTTACACTCATCCCTCATTCTGCCAAATGAATAAATTTACGGAATAAAACTATTAATTAGTTTATCTTATAGTTTTTACGTTATTTTTAAGTACACTAGTTTCTCTGCACGAGCGTTGCACTTACAATTTAAGTTGTATAGACATAATTTTGTCAAATAATATCTACCTAATAAGAGAAATGTAGAATAAACATGCCATTAAATTATTCAATGAGATCTCAACTAATAGGGCCTGCTTTTTATTTTCTAATCGGTATGCTAACATTTTTGACGGAATGTGAAGCTTCTTTCTCAGATAGAGCGCTTCCAATAAAACACTAAAGCATCAATCACAGGAGTTTGTACTATACTTAAATACCAACAAGTCATATTCCTCAAAAAGGGAATGAGCGTACGTGCGAGAAGAATGCGGGGTAGGGTCGGTGCATGACACGATCTTGGTAAGAGCATTATCGGCTAATATACATAATAATAGATAATTAAAGCAATAGTGATATAAAAAGGTCCTCAACTCTATACGAAATACAAGCCATTTTATGAACATAGCTACACTCGGGAATCGGCTTGCTTGCTTCTTGGATTAGGCCTCTCTATCCTTACATAATAATAGATAATTAAAGCAATAGTGATATAAAAAAGGTCCTCAACTCTATACAGAAATACAAGCCATTTTATGAACACTAGCTCTACTCAGGAATCAGCTTGCTTGCTTACTGGATTAGGCCTCTCGCTGCAGTGGTCACTTGTCCACTACAGTGAAAATGGTTCCGCTGCAGCGGCTTTGCGTACAAAGTATTTCATCATGCTGCACTCTTATTAGTTTATCCATCCCATAGTTCATTAGATCAATAGTTTAACATTTCACATGCTCCATAAATCCATCAAGCAACTATAATAGAACAACAATCGTATTAGCTATTAAGAGCTACAATTCTTCAGTTATTGGTAGCGACAACTACTCAATAACTACAGACGGTGACAAAGTCACACTTTGCACGAAAACCATGTTCATTGCTATCATCTCACATCAAATCCACGATACTTTGCACATTCTCGCAACACATATTACATCCACCTCATGAACATAAATGAAAATCACAAATAATACGCCAAAAGCACAACTAAGGGTAACATGATGATCATACACCTCCGCCATCTTCCCTTATTTCTCAACCACATGAAACATGTACATACATGCAATAGGGTATTATTTGTGTCTATCTAGTTATGATCTACAGGGGACTCTAGAAATCCATGTACTATGCTGGCGTGGCATCCGATCCCACTCATAAGCACGTCCGGATGCTCCCCTCGGACACGAGCAACTTAAATAATGTTATTCGTTCGCCCGGATACTCCCCTCGGGCTCGAGACTCTCATTTTAGGATGTTAAATCTTTTCATTCATCATCATCATAAAATACATATCAAGTGCATCGTTTGTCACGACCCGAACATAGATCCGAATCGTGACATGGGACAAGGAACCTCGAGAGGCCCCAAGTCGAATCATGGCATAAGCATACATATAACTTCATTCATTATAAGCGGAAGACTAATAACAAGGCATAGAGAAAACATAAACATAATCATAACATATCATAACGTAAGGAGATCTCTAGATATACACGCAAGCAAAGAGTAGGACATCATGCTCATATTATAAATATCATAATATAACATATCATAGCGCTCAAGGTTTTCAAAACATTCATAATACAATTGAAATCATAATTATAAGAGGAAAGCCGTATTGAACATAACTTGAGACAATATACATAATCATAGACATGCATAAATCATGAGGAACAGTGGGAGATTTGCTTAACCGACATACCCTATATGAGCACACATGAAGTCCGACTTGTAAACCTAGTCGGGAGGCTGTTCGTACCTTGCCAAGGATAGAACCATAAAAGTGTGATATCACCACAAAAAGGGCCATTAGGCCGGGGACAGTCATAAAAAAGGTACAAACATACCTACGGTGGCACGTAGTTTATGAGATTCGGGGCAAAACCTGGGACCCAAACCTACTTGGTGTTCGATACTACTTTTAAAATATATATAGTGCTCATAGTATAACATGCATGAGTTCATAGGATAGTTAAATCATTATAATCATAAACTTTCTTGTACATACGTGAACTATCCATGCCATAAGGCCCGTGAGTCGGTCAAAAACATAATTCATGAATCATAGGTTTCATGCATACTCATAGATCCTACATATAACTTGAAAATCATCAAATCATAATGGGTAATTGAATAAATTCATATTTTGAATCATAAATCATGCTGGGCTCGTAAATATTATCAATTGAAGAAAATATCATAAATCGACTTATCATAGATCATGCTTAGATAAGCTTAATTTAATAGAAATTGAAATCGATAATTTTATAAGTAAAAATACATTGTAAAGCCTAATCAAAATCCACAGAATATAATAAAATTCATAAAACATAAAAGTCCACTAGTAAATCATTAGGTTTTCATAGAAATTCAATTTCAAAACCCAAATAGATTTTCGATAGATTTTCATAAATTCGTAGAGATTGGGCATGAGTGTGAACGGAAGCACTCATTCGTAACCTTACATATCTGAAGATAGTTGAATCTTACTCTCCCTTGAATGCCCAAAAAGGAATTGAAGAAGAAAACCTCGAATCACCCTTTGATCACCTCTCTATTCTCTTGCATGCAGGAATGAAGACTTAGGATGGTTTTTCCCCTCTAAAACCCACCTTTCATAGGCTAAAATGATGTAGTTTAGGCTTTAGGAACTTAGGAATTATGAAAAGGCCCTTACTAATTCATAGAAAATTAACTGCCAGGGGTCCCAATGAGGGACCCAATGATTCGTCCCCACTGGCCATGACTCGTGGCCTTGAGTCGTGATGTACACTGCCCAAAAATCATCAGGGGAACCCATGAGGGACCCCACAAATCTTGGTGGCTGACCACGACTCGTGGTCACCACCCGTGATTCCCACTGCCCAAAACTACTAGCCAAGCACCCAGTCCAGGCCACGGGTGATCTCACGAGTCGTGTGGTCTGACCTCGACTCGTGGTCACGCCCGTGGTCTTCCCCAGGCCATTCCAATTACTTGCTTGATCACGAGTTACATCACGACTCGTGGTCTCTCCTCACAGGTCACCTAACGACTCGTTATGTGACCTGATGCAGAATTTCAATTTTTCTCTGTTTCAATTTTCGGGTCTGATCTTTGGGCTTTCGGGGTATAAAAATATCTCACCCTTGGAACATTCATCCTCGAATGTTGGAAAACATACAGAAAAGCAGAGATAAGAAATTATCATTATCAAATACTAATCATTTGAATCGAAAAATGATGGAATGACTACCTCCGATTCGAAACATATAGATGAACTGAATTTGCAAATCACATACACACCCATTTTCATAGAAGAAACTTGCGTTCATGAACTGAACATGAAACTAAATAGAGTTTTAGGTCAAATCTAATACTTCAAACTGACATTGAGCCGGTAGAAAATAGATGTGGGTATTTAGCCATCATATCCGCTTCGGCTTCCCACGTAGCTCCCTCAACATCCTGATTCCTCCATAACACCTTTACTGAAGCTACTTCCTTTTTCCTTAGCCTCCGAACTTGATGATCCAATATTTCAACTGGAACTTCCTCATAGCTTAGGCTATCTTTTACACCAATGCTGTCCACCGAGACTACTAGGGCTGGGTCTCCCAAACATTTCTTCAAAAGCTACATGAAACACAGGATGCATGGAAGATAACTCTGAGGGTAAGTCTAACTTATACGCTACCTTACCAACTCTTCTCATAACTCGGTTGGGACCAACATAATTGGGACTGAGTTTTCATTTCTTCCCAAAATGCATGACTCCCTTCATGGGAGATATCTTCAGAAATACCCAATGATTCACCTCAAACTCCAAATCCCTCCTCCTCACACCAGCATATGACTTTTGACGACTCTAAGCGATTTTTAGCCTATCTCTTATCAACTAAACCTTCACCATGGCCTCATGTACAGAATCATGCCCTATTATAGCTGTCTCACCAACCTCAAACCAATCGATGGGCGATATACACCTCTGCCCATAAAGAGCCTCGAACGGTGTCATCTAGATGCTGGAGTGATAACTGTTATGGTAAGCAAACACGATCAGAGGCAAGTGATCATCCCAACTACCTGTGAAGTCCATTACACATGATCTTAACATGTCCTAGAGAGTTTGGATTTTTCGTTCTGCTTGGCCATCCGTTTGTGGATGAAAAGCTGTGCTGAGCTTAACCCGAGTCCCAAGCCCCTTCTGAAAAGACCGCCAGAACTGGGAGGTAAATTGAGTACCTCGGTCTGAAATAATAGACAAGGGCACTCCATGAAGCCGAACCAACTCTTGGACATACAATTTGGCATAATCATCCGCTGAGTCTGTGGTCTTCATCGATAGAAAATGTGCAGCCTTAGTCAATCTGTCCACCACCACCCAAATGGAATCATATTGTCGGCGAGTACCAGTGTCACGCCCCACCTTGGGAGGCATGACTAGCACTTGGTGCCCTACTAGGGTTTGTATTGG
>JACEIK010002950.1:0-48805 GCA_018107945.1 Datura stramonium
TTAGAACTAGTTATTCCATTATTTTAGTTATTTTCTACTTAATATTATTTCACAGTAGGTCAGTCTTAATAGAATTATGCTTTTCCATGGGTTTGCTTAGGATCACTTGTGATCCTAAGTATAGTGTCGCGTCCAGGGTGTAAACTCAGGTAATGAAAAATATAGTATCCGAGCCTCAGGTTTCGGGTGTCTTAGGATGTCTAAAATCTGCATTAAGTAGAGTCCTTTTCATGGGTCTGAAGTGCGCCATACTTATTACGGGGAGGCTACGAGGTGTTTTTAGGAAAGTTCCCTTTCTTCATGATTCTTATCGTGCATAGAGTTTGATCTATAAAATGCCTTCCTAACTTGTGCTCTACTCTTTTCAGTTAATGATGCTTCCTAAAAGAGGAAATAGAAGGAGAAATGACAGTGTTAAGTATCTAGCCTTACCAGCTCTCATAGCCCCTCAAAATTACTAGTTGTCACATGTATAATTTTGGGCTACCATTTAAATGCTGGCTCAGGCAATGACCAATCAAGTCAGCCAGCAGGTCATACCAGTCAATACTAATGGGTTTGCAGCTGCTGCTAGAGTATGGGATTTTACTCGGATGAATCCCCCAACATTTGATGGGTTTAAGCTAGATGAGGACCCCCCTAGGAGTTCATTGATGGTGTGCAGAAGATCACCCAAATCATGGCTGTAACATCTATAAAAAGTGCAGATCTAGCTGCTTATCATTTAAAAGGAATGGCTCAGATTTGGTATAAGCAACAGAAAGAGGGAAGGCAGAAAAGTTCATGTCCGGTGGAGGGGATGAGTTTGTGACGGCGTTCTTGGACAAATTATTTCCCTAGGAGTTAAGGGAAGCTAAGGTTGTCAAGTTTGTGAAATTGAGGTTGAACGACATGATATTGCAGGAGTATGCCTTAAAGTTCACTCAACTTTCGAAGTATGCTCCAGAAATGGTTGTGGAGCCGAGGGCTCGCATACTTAAGTTCGTGAATGGAGTTTCAAACTTGGTATTTAAGGAGTGAAGGACTACCATTCTTATCAATAGAATGGACATCTCCACACTCATTATTCATGGACAATAGATAAAAGCACAGAAATTGAAGGAGATAGAGAGGGAGAGTAAGGGGCCAGGATAGGTCAATTTGAGTACTCCCAATAGAGGTGGGGTGGTGGTAGTCGCCCCCAGCAGCAACAGAGACCTCTAGCAACGTCGTCAGCCAGTGCTCCTTTCTCCAGGCTCCACAAGGATCTGAGGGGTGGAGTATCAGTCTCCTAATCTTAGAGTCATGTCTTTAGTAGCCGCACTTTTCTAGTATGTTCTAAGTGTGGAAAGAACCATTCAGGTGAGTCTCATTTGGGAAAAGAAGGTTATTTTGGTTGTGGCCAGCTAGGTCACAAATTGAGAGATTGCCCACTAGAAGGAGGGTGAAGGCCTAGTCCACTACATCGGCATCTCTGCTAGGTTGTATAGCTCAGCGGGGTACTACCTCAAGTACAGGTGGTGGTCAGGGCCACAACTACTTCTATGCTTTATCTTCCGTCAAGACTAGGAGAACTCACCTGACGTACTGACTAGTATGTTACGTCTCATTTAGATAGTCGTGTATGCTTTACTAGATCCAGGAGCCACACTTTATTTTGTGACTCCTTACATTGCTTTCCAATTTGAAATTAGCCCAGAAATTCTCTGAGAACCATTTTCAGTCTCTACTCCAATTGGTGAGTCAGTTAGGGCTAGCCGTGTTCGGTCATAGTGTTACATAAAGTCAACAAAGTTGATCTACTAGAGTTAGATATGGCTACTTAGACCTCATTCTTGGCATGGATTGGTTATAGTCTTGCTATTCCTCAATTGACTGAAGAACTAGAGTCATTAGATTCTAGTTTCCTAACGAACCAGTCCTAGAGTGGAAAGATAGCACTTCAGCGCCTAAGGGTCAGTTCATTTCATACCTAAGGCTAGGAAAATAATCTCTAAGGGGTACACATATCACTTTGTTAGGGTCAAGGATTCTAGTTTCTAAACTCCAACTCTTCAGTTAGTTCTAGTTGTATGAGTTCCATGACATTTTTCCTGAAGATCTTCCCAGTGTCCCTCCCGAGCTGGAAATAGACTTCGACATAGACCTTCTTCCTGATACCCATCCTATCTAATTCCTCCTTACAAAATAACTCCAGTTGATATTAAGAAGTTAAAGGAATAGCTGAAAGACCTTCTAGATAAGGGCTTCATCAGACCCAGTATCTCTCCATGCAGTTCCTAAGTCCTATTCATGCGAAAGGATGGTACACTCAGAATGTGTATCGTCTACCGTCAGCTAAACAAGGTCACGGTCAAGAACAAGTATCCTCTACTCAGGATTGATGATTTGTTCGACCAACATCAGGGAGCTAGCTGTTTTTCCAAGGTAGATCTCAAATTAGGATACCACCAGCTCAGTGTCAGAGAATGTGACTAAGATAGCCTTCAGGACTAGGTATTGTCACAACGAATTCATAGTTATGTCTTTTGGACTAACCATTGCTCCTACATCTTCTTATGGATTGGATGAATAGTGTATTCAAGTCATAGCTGGAAATGATCGTTATTGTCTTTATAGATGATATTCTAGTTTAATCCAGAATAGAGGAGGAGCATGCAGACCATCTGAGAGTAGTTTTGTGGGCTCTGAGGGTCATCCAATTGTTTGATAAATTTAGCAAGTGTGAATTTTGGCTGAAATCAGTTGCATTCCCTTGTCATGTGGTCTCTAGTGAGGGTAATCAGGTAGATCTTCAAAAGATAGCGACAGTCAAGGACTGGCGCAGACCAACTTTTCTGACAGGCATTAGGAGTTTCTTGGGCCTAGCTGGTTATTATAAATGATTCATAGAAGGTTCCTCTTTCATTGCCTCTCCTTTGACCAAACTAACTGAAAAGAAGGTGAAGTTTCAGTGGTCTAATGCATGTGAGAAGAGCTTTTAGGAGTTGAAGACTCAACTCACTACAACCCTAGTCCTGACTCTACTAGAAGGTTCAGATGTGTTCGTGATTTATTGTGATTCCTCCAGAGCTGGCCTTGATTATGTTCTAATGCAGCATGGTAAAGTCATAGCTTATGCTTTGAGACAACTCAAGGTTCATGAGAAGAATTATCCAACTCACGATGTAGATCTGGCAGCGGCAGTATTTTCCTTGAGGATTTGGAGGCATTACCTTCATAGGGTTCATGTGGATGTTTTTACTAACCACAGGAGCCTACAGTATATGTTCAGTCATAAGAACCTGCTCCACATCAGAGAAGATGGCTTGAATTATTAAGGGAACATGAGTTTGTTGTATCACTCGGGCAAGGCCAATGTAGTGGCTGATACCCTCAACAGGAAGTATGTGGGGAGTGTTACTCATGAACAAGAGGTTAAGAAGGAACTGGAAAAGGATATTCACAGACTATCTCAGTTATGAGTCTAGTTGGTTTATTCAGCAGAAGGTGGAGTTGTAGTCCAGAGTGGGTCAGAGTCCTCCCTGATAGTGGAGGTTAAGTAAAAATAGGATGAAGACCTATTTCTACTTAAGATGAAGGAAGCAGTCCTAAGGAAAGAGGTGGAAGCTTTCTCTAAAGGGGGAGATGGTGTGCTCCATTATCAGGGCAGGTTTTGTATTCCCCATGTTGACAATTTGAGGAAACAGATACTAACAGAAGCTTACAACATCAGGTACTCTATCCACCCAGGTGCCACCAAGATGTACTGTGATCTACAGGAAGTCTACTAGTGGAATGGCATGAAGAAGGACATTGCAGAATTTGTGTTTAGGTGCATGATATGTTGTGAGTTTACAACACTTTCTACACTTAAAATTGAGTAAATATGCATGGTCTTATGTATGTCTATACGGATATGATACACTTTTGCTATGTTTTCAGGTAAATCATGTGTCAAAGTTGAAATCTGTAGAAGAAGTGAAAACAGTGCAAAAATTGGGTTTAGTGTAGTCCTTCGTATGAGTCGTAACTTGGTGGTATGCGTCGTACTTTGATTCGTGATAAAATCCATAGGAGCTACTCAAGGCACTAGCAAAGTACAACTCATGGTACGAGCCATGCCAATCAATCGTAAAAATATTCAAAAAGTCCTGCACTTGTCTAGACTCTGGTGTGGGTAGAAACCACGGATCCTGATGACCATACGACCCATAGCAAGGAGTCATGGTAAATTTCAGAGAAAAGGTTGAATGACAGATCCTATGATATGAGAGGAAACCACGACTAGTGAGATCCAGGTGTGAGTCGTACTAATGCACTCATGGAAATATTCAGAGGAGGCCAGACATTGAACATTCAGACCAAAAAAGAGATATACAACTCGTAGGAGCATTGTACGAGTCGTACCAACTCCTAGGACTTGGCCAAACTCATGACTAGCAAGTATTTTATTAGTGGAAGCTACATAGCTTCGTGGTAGAAGTCATAGGATCAGGCGGCGATAGTTAAATCAGTTTCCCTATTAATTTAGGAAARGTTTCTAATTATTTGTATAAATACTATTCTAGGTTATTTTTGTGGGGAGTTGAACTTTTTGATATAGAATAAGTACCTTTGAGTTTCTTGTCAATATTCTTGGAGATTATTCATTGTTCTTGAATTGATCATTGTTGAGTGTTGCAATAGTCAATTGGGTTTTCATTCAATCATTATTGTAAGTCTTCAATTATGTTTTCTTCGATGAATGCTAATTCTATTCTTACAAATGTGAGAGTCTAAAGCCTTCACAACTATGGTTATGGGAACCATGTTGGAATAACTAACTAGAGTTTGCACATAGTGATTCTAATCCAATACGCATGTGTGTATTGTCTTCTCTTCATCTTTAAACATTTCTTAATGGAGTGCAACATCAAGACTTGCCTGAATTCTCTACTTGCTTGAACCTAGAGAGGTAGAGATTAGGAAAACAAAAGTGAAACAAAGCCTTGAACTTTATGGTTCATTGTATAACTTGAGTTGCGGTCGCAGAATAGTTAATTTGGAATAATTGGTTACGAATAAAGTGAAAACACTTAAGAGACCTAATCCGGTAATTGAGTATAGTCATCCAATAGGGACGAATCAGTCGTTTTGATGAACCTATGCTATCAATTCTACAGGCTAAGTATTGGGATAGATCACCAATGTATTAACCCGAAGTTGTTATGAATCCATGGGGAACATCTCCCAAGTTAATTGCATAAACTTGACGACAACATCGATTCACAATAATCGTACTTGATTACTTTCTTAAACCCACCATTAGGAAAGAATAGAAATAAAAACATAAATACTAAGCATTACTCTAAATCTTGACCATATTTCCTATAGGATCGACCCCAACATAGTTGGGTTCTTTATTGACAATGTCCACGTCATACTTTTACAGGAGTGTAATTTGAGCGTTATCAAAAGTGGCTCTGTTGCTGGAGATTACGGATAAGGATTAGATTAATTGCTTATGTTTGACTTTTAGTCGTCATTTCCTCATTTACATTTTTCTTTTGTTTTTTACACCCATAAGTTGCCTCTTAGAGAATGCTAGTACTCGGCAAAGCAGAAACCCTCTAATTCCACTTGATCTTGAGCTAGAACGAACATTGAGAAGAATGGAGCACAACAATGAAACCCCCGAGCAAGGCAAGCAGTTGCTTGTGGAAGCTCGTCAAGAAAGAGTTAACATTCTGAGGCTACTCTTCGGGGAGTCTAGGATCCCTAAGTGGTAGACAATTCGACTATCATAGAGCGAGTGCGGAGACCATAGATATGCTCCTCGGCTCAATGATGATGAGGATCTTAGCATTGATGAGGTGGTCGACGGGAGCCATTGTACCTCCACCTTTGCTTGCTAAGGCAAAGTTTGACTTCACTAGCACCGCCCAGTCAGTTGCTTAATATGAAAGGGTGTTTTCTTATCCTTAACACCTTCAAAAAACACAACACGTATATAAACTAAAACTCCCCACAACCATACACTCATAAGCTACTATAACTAATAGGAAATAATACAAATAAGAACCTAACTTTGGCTCCATTAAGGCTTGGAAGGGTACAACCAACATAAAATAACCGGCACAGGGCCCCATGAAGCCACAGCAGTACACTCCAATCTATATACCCCTAATATGGACAATATGGGTCTGCGGTAACTATAGCTAACCCCTTTGGTCCACAGTGGCGAGCCCGCTCGCTCACAGCCGTACTCCTTGAGTACGGTGGACTCACCGCCAAGTACACCACAGGCACCGAGGGCTCACGAGGTCAATGATGCGATACAACATAAATATAAAAATCCAGCCATGAAATGGACGCCAATATGGCCCTTGGAGCTCATGATCCCGCAGGACAACATATAGCTCACTTGGAGCACTCCATATAACCCCAGAGAAGACAACTGACACAACTAGTAATCCTAGGTTGGTCAGCGGCTTATCCTAGGCGGGAGTGATCCCAGCGAATTATCTTTGCGTCGTAGTCTCAACCTAGCCACTCAAAATGAGTATCCGGCCGCCCCAAGGCCCTAACGTATTCTTGCTATTCACTCCTAGAGTAGTCTATATAGGTACGCTAATAGGCACACCCATAGCCTATGTCGATCGGGTCTCTAGTGGTCTGGGCCGGATAGGGAGAGATCTAGAGTGGCCTAAACGATACTACAAGTAATAAATGCCCCAGAACAACGATAGCTCATAAGTGAAGCTGTGAGGTTGCGGGCGACCCGGGTACTTAGTTCCTTCTTTGAGAACAGCGGCAGAGCACTTCTAATCAGACATGCTCCTGAGCGGTCAGCCCTAACCTTTCACACTTACTATAATTCTTGCTTTGAAGGTATCTTGCACTAACATAGTTCTAGTCCTTGAGATCTAAGCTTGAGGTACGTTCAAATTTCCTATGTCTTTCTTTAGGTGATTCTTAACCGTGGTAAATCTATCTTGACTTAGCCACTCACGGCAACATGCACGATTATTTTATAAGAACAAGGCGGCGTTAGCCTGCTTGTTCAACTTGCGATAAGGTTCCCTCCTTGCATTGCAGCTGGATCTCTATGACTTGTACGTATGGGTAACTTTCTCGTGACGTATGACAAGCACTAAATTGATTGAAACTAACAATCCTTGGAAATAACTAACTAGATAATGAGCATTCACTCAATTCACTAGGAAATCCTGGTGCGGCCCGACTCTAAGGTATGACCTTCTGTCCAAATTTCAGGCCACAGGCATTAAGGTATGCCATCGACCTATGGGGAGATCTTTGCGAGAGCACAAGCGCCAGCGTGGGTCATATCGCCTTTGCGCCTAAGCTATCCAATCACTTCTTTCCCGAGGCCCAAAAATATCCATAAACTTCTAAATCCTAGGCATGGCAATAAAACATCAATTCTACTAATCGCGTAAACAAAAGGGTAGAGAAGTTTCTATGATCTTCTTAGCATAAGTCATACTTAACATCTTAACTTTCTGACAAGGGATAGTGCCATATACTCTTAACATACTTTGTAGTAGCTAGCCACAATATGTAATCACAATCTATTATTAAACGGCTAATTACAACATGTAGGATCGTTGTCTACGTTAAGAAATGTAGGTCGTATCATTATACGAAACGATAATAGCTTCTTGAAGAATAGCCTTAACATACTTCGAATGCAATTCTTGTTTAACTGAAGAGTTTGAACGTGTAACCGGTGAGTTCCACTCAGCTATTTGTCCTTATGCTTAGAGAATGGGGGCCATTTTCAATACTAAATTCGAAAAACAATGATATCTTTTGATAATAATAATAACCATAATTCAACTATTCTTAACTCGTAGGAAACCACTTAATTTCTTGAGGGGTTCATAAGGAGAAATTCTTAGTTGCACAGCAATGGCCATTTAGAATCCAATTTGGGTAGACCGACAACCCTTTACTCGGCGGGGTTACGGTATGTTGAGCAAATTTTCAGAAATAACTCTATAGAAATGCTTCCAGTAGGGCTACAGCTCGTTACTTGAGAAGTTAATTTTCATTTAGATTGTGTTTGGTAGAGTAATTTGACGAAAAGTCAATGAAGACTTTGTATTCCCTCTAATTTGGCCGAAGTCTCACTTGGAAAATGATTCAAATTACAAAGGGAGGTTTAATATATAGGCGAGGAGGTTGCCTAGGCGCTTCGCGCCGGCAATCACGCCGCACGACCTACTACGCCACTCCTCAGGCGCTAGTGGGCACAGCGTGCCGCCTTGCCCGAGCGCACGGGCCGGATGGCGCATCACGCGAGCCTCTTGCCCAGCTGAGCCTTGCCACGACCACCAGCAGAGGCTCTTCCACATGCGTCAAGCTCTCCCTTACTCTTCACAAATCCCTTGCGTACGCCTACTAACCACTAACATTTTATGAGGTGTAACATCCTCCTTCCCTTAGGAACATTCGTTCTCGAATGTAATCTTCAATCTCATTTAGCTAATACGGAAAATTTTTGGCGGAAGTCTCCTTTGTAAAATGGACTATTCGGAAACACAAGCAACGAAAAACCCAACATAGGCATCTATGGAAATTTCACAATGAATAATACGGTGCCAATATAATATAAGTGATTTGATAACAATAACAATAAGGGCTCTACTCAATACTTGAAAACTATCTTACCGTTATGAATTGTCAGAGTGTTTATGTTGTCACTATAGAGCCTAGAACAGCGAAGATATTTTTGCTATGTTCCCATTCCTATATAAGTCTCTTATGTATCACATCCTTGATTCCTACGGTAGCCCTTACGGATGCGACCACCTAAGATAGCTGTTGGAGTCTCCACGTAGGATAGCTCTTACGTAGAATAAGCATCCTCGACTACGTCAATATGAGAAAATGCCTTCTACGCACTTGCCGGTGTTGATAAATAGATTCTAGTCGAAGGCAACTCCATCTCTGTGAGACCATGCATTGATACTCTCGGAGGACCCGTGCCAGATTAATGAATCTAGGGTTGCACTTTCCCTACTTGTCAAATCTCATAACACCTTGCATGGCGAAGTTTTTAGGGACATCAGGTCATTGCCTCAACCTGCAACTTCTCCATATACTAAAGTAAGGCTCAGGAAACCCTAGGTTGCCGGTACATATCTCCGGATTAGTTTAACTATTTCCCTTTGACTAACATAGTATGCTTGGTTCAATTATCCACGACTTACTTGTTCTTCCGTGTATAGGGAACCTACATTCCACCCTTAACACAATCCCGGGCACACGAGCAGAAGTGTGCTCTGCTTGGCCATTCGTGCAGGACGAGAAATTGTACTCAAATTACCTTGCATCTCAATGCTCGACATCGCTTCCTACAACCTAGTTTTGAGTATGCCTCTCTGCTTTAGACTATAATAGATATTGGGACATCACGCTGAGTCGGGCTATCTCTTTATTATTTATATTGCGTAATCTTTAGCGAAAACATGATTGAGATCGATAAGGATGAGTTGAACTTATTAACCTTTTGATAATGACTCAAGTGGGGTCAAATTTATTCTGTGCATGACTTTTCTCACCTTTTAAGGTGACTACCCCACTTTCACTTGAACATGGGCACTACTATCTCACGATTTGCTTTTGGTCCCTACTACAGCACACTCTTTCTATCTATTAGAGTTCTATATTACTTAGCTTGATAATATCCTCTTTCTTCTTATGCCGCTAGTAGGTCTCTTTTTATAACCTAATGCATTTTTGTCAAACCGGCGGGGAATAAAGACATGGTATGCCTTGCTATAATCTACGTGAAACTCTACCACATTTAGAACATAGATTCAGCCTCACAGGTCTCAAGACTCTATCCCTTCTATCTCAAGGCGGTGATTCCTTACCATTTGGGCCTGTCTACGGCATTTGTACTAGGCTAGGGTCTCTGTTCCATCACTTCTCTTCCTCCCACAATTGTGGGGACATTAAGTATTCTAGGTTACAACCTCGCTATCCTTTAACTATCTCCATTCATACTTATTCTGTGTCCCGATTGTGGTCCCATACTCTGTCAACCTACTACAACCTAAAGGTGATTTTGTTTTTCTAGAGTTAGATACTCGTGCCTTTCCCTTACTTCTATAGGGTTGAGATGCAGGTTTGTGCCCACGTTGTGCCCGACATGGATTTGCGGCCAAGTCTACTCACATGTCGTTCGGCCCACACTCGAGCTTATTTCATTCCATATAGTCTCTGTTGTCCTTTGGCCTTAACAAACTAGAGATTCGTGGTATCATTACGTAGGTATTCTCTACGTCATTAGCACACTATGGCGACATTAACCTATTTAAAAATTTTACTTTGTTATTGTTGGGGTTTATCACTTATGGACTCTCGCACGTACTTGAATTCTACTAGCAATCTTATCTACTCTAAATTATTACCATGAGGATCTAGGTAACTTTGTAAACACTAGGGGTCTTAACCACTTTCTAACCCTTCTTGGAGTCAACAATTGCCCACTTTTACTCTTTATTCACAGACGCATTGGCATTGCTACCTATGTTTTCTGTTGTACTAAAAAGAATAAGCTTGGGAAGTTCAAAATAATCCTATCATTCTATACCGGGGCTAGAGGCACAAGAATTTCAGCAATTCAAAAATTTGGAGGTACAAACTTCGCACAATCCTTCGTGTATTTCGGGTAGTCCAGGTGCTTGTGCCCCTTGCCCAATTCTAAATGTCTACTAAGTGAGCCAACTCGCATATATACTATAATCCTGACCTTCTACTTTAAGGATATAAAAGAGTTGGGAAAATCTTTGGCATATCTATTATCTTATAAGGTTCTGGTGCCACAGGAGAATGCTAGAGAATTAAAAAAGCATACCTTACGCCTTGACTAATTTATCTAGCCTTGTATAGTTAGTACCTTCTCCTAATATTTGCAGGCCCGACTTGCGAGTGGTAGAGTCTGTCTTATATCGAGATATTAGTCTGAACGGACCGCAACAATTAATACTTAGGGGTTCAGCCATATACAACTCGGCCCTATAGCACGATCTAAAAAGAAGGAGGGGTAACCATACTATGTCGTGCCTCGTAGCCTCTGTTTATAAACAAGACACTACTAGACACGGCTTGAAGACTCCTTGGGATACAACCTGCTTAGATACCAAGTTTGTCACGCCCCACCTTGGAAGACATGGTAGCCTAATGCCCTGCTTGGGATGCAGGGCGACTAGCTAGACATATGCCGTTGGTGCCTACAAATGCATAATCCAAGAAATCAAAGCTGCTATATTTAGTGGCAAAACTGACCTTGGGCGACAAGGCCACACGGCCTGTAAAAGAAAACGACTAACCCGGCCAATGGGATCTAAAAGGGACCACATGCGGGTAAGACAAAGACCGCCATGTTGTCTAGTTATACCATGAGGAATGAAAACGAGCAACTATCTTGGGCCCCACATAGCCCAGCACGTAAAATAAGACATATATGGGCCCAAAACGGCCAACAATAACCAACTAACGGAAACAACACATTATCACCAAACCTCTCTAGGGTGAAAGATATTGGTCGGGAACAGCGCGGCCTACCAAATGCTAAACAAATAGAAAATAGATAACCTTTAATACTTGGCAACTCGGAACAAAAGAGTTGGCAGGCTAGTGACTTCTAAACGAGCTGTAGGAGATCCTGAAACCCTGTTTGTCTAAAGCTGAAGGCAGAAAGTATGCGGTGCTCCGTAGTTGGGCGTCGGTACCTGGCCATGTGCGAATATCTAAGACGATAAATAAGGGCGAATAAAAGCTAAGAAAGAACTAAGTAAATAACAAGTATACGGCGCTCCACCGGCCCTACGACACCACACCTCCCAGGCACCAATGGGCACAGCGCATGTGGCCCGGCCCCTGCAGCTAGCCTCGCCGACCACACTGCAGAAGCACTTCCCGCACGCGTCTAGCTCTCCTTACTCATCACAAATCCAAGTGTATGCCTACGAATTGTTAACATTTTATTGGGTGTCACAAGGTTAATGTAGTGGGCTCGGGATCGGGAACAGTATAGCGGTCGGTTTTCGAGTAGGGGGCAAATTTTAGACAACCAAGTGGTGGGTTTCAAGCCCGATGCCTAAAGTGCCGGATAGGAAACTTAGCGCCAAGGTTCTAGAAATCAAAGGGTGTAACCGAGTGTAGAGAACTAAAACGGAAAGAGTACGGGGAATAGGAGAAAAAGTCATGAGTGAGAAGGCAAGTGGAGAAAGAATGACGACTACCGCAATGACCACACAAGTTTATATGTTCCTCCTAGGGCTTGTGAGCAATATTTTGGACCCTCAAAGTTGGAGAGCATGATGATTGGTACATTGAAGAAGGCAAAATCCATAGATAATCAGGCGAAGGACATTTAGGGAGACATATCTGAGCCACAAAAGTTAAATCGCATGCCCACGGCAATCAAGCGAGATTGAGAAGCGGCCCCGGTTAGGGGCGATCGCTACATCCTTGAACCAAGAGCGAAGGGGATACTTCTAGCTACATGGTCTAAAACCTAAAAAATGACAATTCACTTCATGGTTTTGATGACTAGGAGTGGAAAGACCACCATTGACCCTCCCCTTCTAGTTGTAGTTGAGATGGAGAGACAAAGGAGATTGAAATTTGAATAGGGGAGAATGAGATTGCTTGAGTAGGATCTTACAGGTAAGGCTAATTTAACAAAATCTCTAGGTGATGCAAAGGAATTTGGAGATGATAAAGGGAAGGAAAAAGGGCCACTCGGAACTACGGCTATCCCTCGGCCACCACCACCATTCCCTCGAGAGGATAAAGAAGGCGGAAGATAGGAAGTTCGAAGTTCTTATCAATGCTGAAGCAGTTGTCTATTAACATCCCGTTGGTCGAGGCATTGGAACGGATGCCCAAGTTTATGAAGGACACAGTGACTAGAAAAGATCCGTAAGCTATGAGTCGGTGGGTAACTTGTGTCATTTCGGTTCCATAGCCTTATGGTCCTTGCTCATAAAAAGGAAGATCTAAGGAGCCTACACCACAAGATTGTTGATTTGAGTTTGCATAGGAATTGTGCGACCTAGGTGCTAGCATCAGCATATGCCATTAGGTGTGTTCAAATAGGCTGGGCTTGGGAGCCCCCACCTACTTGACTATGACACGGCTGCGATGGCGGGCCGCACGGTCGAAGCTGATGGGTATCCCCTTTTGATGTGGCGGTCAAGGTGGGCCAGTTTATCTTCCCGCCGATTTCTTGATCTAGATTGCATGGTGGATTTTGAGGTCCCAATCATTACGTAGCGACCATTCCTTGCCGGGAGAGTTTTGGTGGATGTTGAGGCTGGCCGGTTGAAGTTCGGGTGAGAACGGGGATGAGGAGTCATCTTCATATGCGTAGGTCAATGAAGCGGCCTAATGAGTTTAGAGTGGTATCGGCAATTGATGATGATTAGAGTTTCTTGATGAATTAAGTACTTAAGAGATTTGCATTGTGCCGCAATGTTAAATGAGGCACTTCTCGGGGCAACCATGAGGTGGTATGGTGAAGTCTAAGTAACTAAACCATACGCATAGTGTCGCGACGTTAATAAAAGTGCTTCTTGGGAGGTAGCTTAAGTATGCACTTATATGTGTTACACCTATAAATTCTCGACACGTGGATGGCCTACTACGTATTGGTTAAGAGTTTTTGAATGCCATACATGCAAGGGAAAAGGCCAGGGGAAAGACCGGATAAGAAATCCGTCGAACCATCACGGAAGGAGCGGGCGAGCCCCTCCGCGATGGCAGCACGTGCAACGGAGGGAGGGCCTCCCGCGTTGGCACCCGTGTCCCGGAGGCCCTGTCTAGGCCCAAGTATATAAGCCTCCAAACTTTGGTTTTTTATTAAAATTCCTTATAATTTCCTATAGAAAATAGAGACTAATCGGAGAGAAAGGGAAAACGAAGATCTCCTATTAATATTCATCCAGTCTGTAGCCAAAATGAGGTCCAAACTCGAATTATACTAGATGCAGAGGTATTGAGCAGCAAGGAGCATTCCTACGAGATTTAGTTTCGTGAAATTCCCGGCCGGAGAATCATTGTGCTACCAGACTAAGGTAAGTGGAATTTCTCCAAATTAGTGTCAATATACTCCTAGCCCTAAAGTTAGTATTTCTCCCTTCTGGACTTTCGAGAAATAGCGAGTTTTCGACCGTTTTCGATAAGCCAAAGTTTGGGATATATATATATATTGAAAGTGATGTTTTCTTCCCGAATATCGAGCGTATTTAGTTCCTAATTGATATATATATGAATGTCGTTGGGAGAAATAGCAAATTGCTATCGAACTACGCCGAGTTAGTCGGGAAACTCCGAAGTGAAGGTATGTAAGCTAATTCATGGCAAGTTAGTAATCCAACATGCAAATAGTGTGAACTATAGAAGAAAAAATTTAGAAGTTGAGAATTAAGTCCCAGTATGAGTTGCTGGCGTGTTTTGAATTTATAGCATGTTTTATAATATTATGATATATATTCGAGAATAAAAGTTAGTAAAGCAATATCGGAACGGTCAGATAATATCTGATTACGGTATAGCGAGCAGTCGAGATAATATCTCGAGATACGGTGTGGTCCGAGTATGAGAATCGTATAACACAGAGAAAAGTTCGGAATATGAGAAATCAAAATTCAGATAGTATTTTCAATTCAAACATACTTGCTATACGTGATTATTGTTTATTGAGACTGTTTGTGTTATGAGGCACCCTTTGAGCGTCCTCGCCTTCCACAGGTTAGTAAGCGCCGACCCACCATGAGGGTGGGGATACGTCACTCAAGGAGTGGCATACCGTCAAATGATAGAAGGCGAAGATGGGATGGAGCATTCCCATATCAGGTTGATCAGCATAGCGGTATAGTTTACCTTGTTGTGCGCTTTAGCCGGGCGAGTGCATATGGGCAGCGATTACAGTTTACAGTTTACGGTACGGGAGTCCTCAGGGCTCGGGACACGATTATTTATATCGATGGCCAAGGCCCGGGCGGAGACCCGGGGGGCCGGTAGAGGTGCTCGTAGTGTGGGTGAGTGGAGTGACTTATTTTTGGATGGTTTTGACTGTGGCGAGGTATTAGATTGTTTGTTGGTTGGCACCTTCGTATGAAATTTGGTATTGGTCCTTGCTTGTTATATATATGTATATATATGTTATTTATTAGTTGATAGATAGCGGTCGCCACGTCGACGGTATGCTCTTGCCTTACTCTCGATGCAACTTGTTTGAATTCTATCGGCTCGAACGATTCCGAGATATTCTCTGTTCGAAGTTTCTAGTTATGTTGTTTATATTTAGATGTGTTCGGTTTGCTTTGCATACTCGGTACCGAGAATGCGCGCCCGTTTGAGGCGTTGCATTACTTTCACAGTAGGTACTCTCGTAGATGAGCCGATCCCTCGTGATCCTAGCCGATCACGAGTCGTGGCTCCTGTCATCGGAGCTTGATATTCAAAAGTGTAGTTCATTTTCTTTTGTTGTATAGTACGGGTAGGTCGCGGCCCATTGTCTCGACCATCTTATCGGTATTCTTAGAGGCTTGCCGATTGTGTATATATCTCCCTTTGTGGTTAGTTGTGCCGGTCGTGTGGGGCCGTGCGTATGTTTAATTTGTTAGTATTGTTGTTTATGTTGGCCGTGTGGTAGGTATCCATTAGTAGTAGTGACCTTCTTAGGTCGTAGATTTGGTATTCATTATATTGAGTTAGAGATAACTTCAAACTGACATGGTGGCACTTGTCAGCCCGCGCAAGTTTCCCTAAATGAGTGTTGTCCCAGCTAATGTTACGAGTATAGGTGGCTATAGACGGTCGGAGGCTGTATTTACGATCGTCATATAGCAGATTGATTCCATTAATCGAGTTAGAGCCGACCACGTACCGAATGTGCTTAGGATAAGTAGTCTGCTTGGTCAGGTCCTAATAGAGCTGCCGGGTGCCGGTGATACCCCCGAGGCGGGCGTGACAATATGTGTTCAATGGGCGAGTGAAACAAGCGGGTGGGTGAGAAATATGCGGCTGGGTTTGTATTACGAGCCTCGGTCGAGCCGGATTAGGATGATTGTACGGCTCGTAGTACGTCATGGTGAAAAACGAGAGACTTGTCCGGATGCAGAATTCATATTATGATTTGTCATTACGAACCGTACCTCCATGGTATGAGTCGTAGTACCCACTATAATGATGAACTATTCTAAGTGTGAAAAAGCAAACACTTTGACACATGAGTCTTGGTACGGGCCATGATCCCTAGTATGACTCATGCAAAACACTCGTAGATCCCAGGAAGTTTCCTCGATCTCCTTGTACGAGTCCATGGGATGAGGCATGGGTGTGAACCTACGACTACTTAGTGCCGGAAGTCGTGTCGAAAAAAGTAATAAAATAACTTGGAAACTCAACCCAAATTATTTTAATTCACCCTAGACATATTTAAATCCAAAGTTTTCAAATTCAATTCTATTCAAGCACCCAATCACAACCCCGCAGATTACCTCCCACTCATTCTTCCATCACTTAGTAACTCAAGCACAAGTTGTGAGCTTCGGGAATTTTTTGAGAGAAAAATTTTCACGAGTTACTCAAATTCCTAACCAAAAATTGAAGAAAGCAAGAAAATTGCTCAAGAACTTGAAAAGAACAAGTAATTACTTTTTTTGTTTCATCTAAAATTCTTGCTAAGTGTTGAGTCAGTGCACTATGATTCCCTCGGCTGCAAAAATGAGGGAGAGGAATGTGATCATCGGCTAGATTTGCATTTGTATTGATTGGTTAGAATTAAATTGTGAATATAATTTGATTATGGATAATGAGTTACGGGGTGTGAAGCGGTTTTGGGATTATTTGGGTATGTGTAGAAATGATGTAAGTTGCACAAATGGGATGGGGAATTCTAAGTACCCATCTTAAAATAACCGAATCTACATAAGGTATTGATAAGCTTCACGAGCCATCCTACGATTTGTGATTTCATACTACGACTTGTAGAGGATGATTCGTTGGGAAACTGTCAGATCATTAAACTAGAAGGTCATGGAACGGGATCGAGTACGACCATTAGTACCACTACAAGTCATACTTGTTGGTCCTATCAAGAAGCGAGAAAGGGTCAAGTTCAACGCGGCATAAGACAGGTACGACTCGTAGAATCCTACTATGTCTCGTAACACGAGTGGTACAAAAATATCAAGAATCTCAATTTTATAGAAACTCATATGACCATTATTATGAATCATACAAACTGGTATGGGTCATACCAATGAGTTGTGATAATGTCATGATATATTACGAGTCTTAGTAGAAATTGTACACCACAGTACGACAGGTACTAATGACTCATAGTAAAGTACGGAGAGGATGTTTTTATTGCTTTATTTTCTCGGATCATATGTACTAACCTTCTATACACAGGTACAATGATAGTCAGAAACACGCATAAAAAGAAGGCCCAGACAAAGACGGAGCTTAAATTGCGCCCAAAGGGCATTGGTAGATGAGCCTTTACCCTCGAGCAAGGAAGGGTACCCCTAGTGGTTCTTTGGAGGATTATCAAATTGATACGATGACACTAATGAGACATGGACCACTAGAATTGCAGAGGGACAAGGCTCGAGCCGATGTTGCACACATGCCACTCAAGCAAATGCTCCCTAGTCGGAGGAGGGAGCCGGTTAACAACGGTGTTCGGGAGTGCCTCAAATGCGGGAGAGTGCGATGAGGCCCCGTCTAGAGAGGTGAAGATGATCTGGGTTAAAGGAGGGCCCAAAAGGATGATGACCAGACTCCACCTCTAGAGAGCCATACCATTAGGTGGAGTGTGCGGTGCTTGGGGAGGAATATATGGCTTGGGGGCCTCAATCTACTTCCAGCAATACCACATGAGTGGAGTATTTAGGAGGAGCCCAGCGGATCTCGATCTCGTTTCTGTGGTCGAGAGGATGAAGAAATATTTTCAACTTTATGGGTTGAGTGGATGTCTAGAACTTGACGGCTTCTAATCTTCGAACTAGTGAGGGGAGTTCTATGTCAACCACTTCAGCGACTATGGAGACGGCCAAAACCGGCGAGAAATTGAAGGAGCAACCTAGGGTTGGCAGTATCATGGTCTAGGATGGCGGTTGATTTCTCGGCGGACTATTACCAAAATATTGTATGGTCCATAGTTAAAAGCTCTAGATGCCACGGTTGAGTTTGACTACAAAGTTGATTCCCTAAAAAGGGTGAAGCAGTTGGGCCTCGAGGCGATAGAGGAAGGTGAGATGACTAGAGGGAGTTATAGGCGAGGATAAGGAGGAGGTAGGTGGTGACCGGTGGTTGGTAGGTCACAAAGGCTTCGCTCAAATTCATAGTGAAGTCCTACTAGACACTTGTTCGGCATGGCTAGCATAGAGTGTGAATGACATCACTCTGAGTGCCCGACAAAGTAGCATTGATGGCTTGTATAATGTCTAGATAGGCCATCAACATCACACGAGAAGTAATAGTTGAGGAGATTCGAGATCAGCTCTATGCTTGAGCACTACTATCCCATTTCCAAAGTCTCATACACAAGCTCTGCAGAGACTCGGAGTAGGTGATTGTGAATAGACACTAAGGTTGGAGTACACAAGGCTTGCATATATTGGGTTGATTTGAGATGAGATGAACCCGGTGAGATGGGTTAGACTACTAGCGATGGATTCCACTACTACAACCAGCAAAGGGGTGACGACTAGATGCCCCTACCTCTATGGAAGCGAGTGATATACTATCCATTGGCGAGGTCGCACTAGTGGCGGCCTCGGCACTTCCTCTGTATACCTCCATTAGCCACATTGGGGAAGGTCCCTTCGGGATGTATATTGGTGGCCCATGATTTCCTCTAGATGTTGAAGATATTGACGTTGATCAAGAAAAAGGTCAACTTGATGATGGAGAATGTCAAGCCTTGGGTCAAGGCTAAGATCGAGGAGGCTACTAGAGGGTTTGCATAGTCGGTTAGATATCTTTGAGCTAGACTCAATGATCAATTAGCTTACCGGAGTCAAACACATGGGAGCATGAGAGAGGAGTTTAGGGCCCTATGGACTTAGGCGGGCGAGTTGTTATCTAGGAGATAAATCAATAAAGTTAATTTTCAAAAACATGATCGGAAAAATGAGCCGGCCATATTAGCGGTGGTCACCATTCAGGAGCTTAATGTTGAGAGCTTGATGAGGAGCTCTACTTTAGACATTTGGGATCCAAAAGCGAGGCGGGTGGAGCTAAGGGAAAAATAGGGCCTCGAGGCAGTTGATGATGAGTCCTTGAGGAAGAAAAGATAAAAGAGGAAGGAGAACAAGTGGTGACAGTGAAGAGCACACGGTCTTATGATGAGTACTTTCGAGTGTGGGAGAGAGTCGAGGAGCATTGAGCTCCCTGCTTTGCTATCCTTGGAGAGCTTGTGGGTGGTAAGGACCATACAGTAGCCACATTCATCTCGAGTTGATGATGAGGTCATTGGCAGCAACAGCTACTATTGAGGAGTGACTACTTAGACCCAAGTTCCACCTCCATGGCTTTGTGTCGGCCACCGCTGGCACCACGTTTACAACAAAGGGAGTGTGCCTTCATACCCCCCTCCTCAATGTGGGAGCATTAGAGCACCACAAGTATGTTCCTCTCCCTAGTGTTTCATTTTTATGCTTTCAGGACAAAGCATGCTTTTAAGGTGGGGGTGTACTTTTTTGTTTTTTGTTTTCATCAGGGTTTTTGTTGTCATGTTTATTTTCCCTCGGACATGCTATGTCAGTGAAACCAGAGCATTTTTAAGATTTTGTTTTTGTTTAACTTAGAAGTAGTTTAGAAGTACTTTACAACCAAAAAATGCACATATGTTTTAAAATATAATTAATAATAGAAAAACAAAATTCTAAAAAAAAATTTGTGTGTGCTTGTGTATGTTTAGGGCAAAACGTGTGTGGATCTTTCTATGGAATTTGATAGATTATCCATGTGTAATTGAAGCTTAGCTATGCATGAACCGGATAGGTAGAATAAATGCAAACTGTACCATGAGTGAGTGAAGATCTTACCTAGTTCATTACGTGTAGAGGATCTAGAACTTACAGTTGGTATTTGCATAGGGTGTAGGACAGTTAGTTGGGAAAGGATCATAGGCCATTTTGTATTAACCCGTTTTATCTTAAATGACCCCACCAAATAAAATGAATCCCTTGATCCCATGTTTGATCCTAAAAGAGACCTTTTCTTTTGTTGATTAACCCATTCTTTGATTTTATTTATAATAAACTGTTTGTACTGGTCCCTCCTTGGACATTTTGATACTCAGCACCGGGCAAAATGCCTAAGTTAAGAGGTTACTATTGTAGGGTGCATAAGAATGAGGTGGGGAAAAATTAAAAAAAAAAAAAGGCTGATTAGTTAAAGGTTGGATGTGGTGAGCAAAAGTAAAATAGCAAAAAATGAGAAAAAGAAAAAATGCAATAAATAGAAGCTAAAAAAGAATAAAGAATAGTCTCCACACCCGCCAGAAATTGCAATCGAATGGTGAAAAGGGGAGGAAAAGCAGAGAAAAGGAAAAAAAATAGGTAAAAGTGAGAAGTGAAGCCAAGTTGTGTAGTGCCAAGGAGGGTTGGCCACTATGTCCCATATCTACCATATCGAAACCTAAAGACTATATTACAAGCTGGAGTAAAAAGTCTATTATGATCCTAGCATGGTATGCAAAAACCGACGTAGAGAAACTAAGGGCAAGCCTATGGTATCCGTTGTTCATTATTTGGAACTTCGTTGTGAGAGTGAGAGTCTTTCTTGTTAGTCCCAAGTTTCATAAATACATACATACATATATATAAATATGAGTATAGGGTACTTTAGTTTTTGTGAGGCTACAGCCCAGTTTCCATTGCATTTCTTTGGTTGTCTCTGTGAATAGTATTGGTGATAACACGAGTTTAATTGTTAAAGTTAGATTCCATATCTAGATCCTTTTGTGTCATGAGTTGTAGTTGAATGTATGCATATATGACTTAGTTTTGAATGAAAAAGGGCTCAATATCTGATAATGGTCATGCGTGCATATTTTGGTATATTACCATGGGTCTACTACTTTACATTCGAGTTAAATGTCATATAGTTTTGTTTTGTTTTGTATGAGGACATGCAAAAGAATTAAGTTGAGGGTGTTGATGTGAATAACATTAAGTTGAGGGTGTTCATGTTGTGGGTTTCAACATTTCGATGGTTAAAGGCGGAAATATGCATGGTCTTAGAGATGTTTAAGGATATGATGCGATGTGTTTTTAGGAAATCATGTGTGATTTGAAATGCGTAGAAAAAGTGAAAAGAGAGCAGAAAATGGGCTAAAGTGAGTCCTCAGTACGAGCCGTACCTTGATGGGTACAAGTGATACTTTGATTCGTGATACAATCCCCAGAGAAATTTGCTCAGGCACTACAAAGTACAACTCTTGAGTACGAGCCTTACCAATCAATCATAAAAATATTGAAAGTCCCTAAACTTGTCTAGACTTACATTTGATTAGCAACCACGAGTCGTGATCACCGCATACAACACGTACCAAGGAGTCGTAGGTAGAATTTAATAAGAAAAGGTTGAATGGCAGATCCTAATTACGAGAGGAGACCCGCAGAGTCGCGCAAAGCACTCGTGGAAATATTTAGATGAGGCTAGACTTTACACATTCATACCACCATGATGTACGACTCGTGGGAGTATTATGCAGAGTCGTACCAACTCGAGGACTTAGCTAAGCACATGATTGCCAAGCATGTTCTGAGTGGAAGCTACAACTCTTGGTTCAAGAGTGAGGTCATAGGATCAAGAGGGGACAGTTAAATCAGTTTTCTTGTTAATTTAGGAAAGGTTTCTAATTATTCATATAAATACTATTTTAGTTTATTTTTGTGGGTGGTTTGACTTTCGATAGAAAACAAGTACCTTTGGTTTTCTTGTAATATTATTTGGAAATTATTATTTTCCTTGAATGTATCATTGTTGATTTATTCATTAATCAATTGGTTTTATTCAATCATCATTATAAGTCTTTAATTATGTTTTCTTCGATGGATGCTAATTCTATTCTCACAAACATGAGAGGCTAATACCTTTACAACTAGGATTGTGAAAGCCCTTGGTGGAATAACTAGCTAGGGTTTGCACATAGTGATTCAAACCAATATGCGTACGTGTATTATCTTCTCTTCATCTTTAAACATTTCTTAACGGAGAACAACTTTAGGACTTCTAGAATTCTACGCTTGCTTGAACTTAGAGAGATAGGGTGGAAAAAAAACAACAAGCATAGAATTTTATGGTTCATTGTATAACTTGAGCTGCGGTCTTAGGATAGTTAATTTGGAACAATTGGTAATGGTTAAAGTGAAAACACTCAGGAGACCTTAGGTGATTGGTATAGTCTTCCATAGGGACGAATCGGTCATTTGGATGAACCTATATTATCGGTTCTACGGGCTAAGTATTGGGATAGATCACTAGTATATTAACCTAAAGTTATTTACGAATCCATAGGGGAACATCTCCTATTTAATTTCTAAACTTGACGACAATATCGATTCATAATAATCATACTTGATTACTTTGATAAAGCCCCCATTAGGAAATAATAGAACTAAAAGACTAAATAGCTAAGCATTCTTGCTATTTACACCCCAATTTTTCGATGATTATTTGATGTTTACATATATGTCATACTAAGGAATTATATAGGTATATGTTGTCAAGTAGGAAAACATGTGCAAAGGAAGCGAAGAGTATGTGAAGTTTGTAAATAAGGGTCAACTTTAGCTGGTCATATCTCCAAGCATATATTAATCCCCAAGTCCCATAACCTATCAAATGAAAGGTATTTGAGTCTAGTTTACAATAAAAAAACCTCTCATGTCGGTGATTATATTAAGTTATGCTCATTTTAAGACAGCACTATCGGCTGGAAAAGCGCCCATGCGCGTGGGGCCCAGAGACAGGCGGAGGCAGCAGGCATGCGCGCGCGCAAGAGCACGTCGCACGGGCTCCGCACGCGGGCCTTTGCCCAGCCCGCCCTATAGTAATTTTGAGCTAAAAGCTGTTTCTCCATTTCACCTCTTTTTTTCAAAATTCACAGAATTAAGTGCTCTATCAAATGGTGAAAACAAATCCCAGGTAAGAAATTGTATGGATAGGTAAATTTCCATATAGCCCAAGCTTAGAAGGGTTTCTTATGTCGTGAGCTTTTAATCGTCGAGGTGCTGCGTTTTTGGGCAGTAGAGAGGTGAAATTCTACCGCAATATTGTTGAGAGTTGGCAGTACAAAGGGGTAGGTGTTTTTACTCTTTAAATTATCATGAATTAACAAGTTATGTTTGAAGTGAAGTTGGAACTTATGTGTTGCTTGGGTGTGTGTTGTTGCTGCGGTTTGACAGCATGGTTGCTACAATTTTGGAATGGTATTTGGCTGAAGAGGAACTCCATATGGGCAGGGTTTATACACAAGTGAAAGGTAATTGTTCCTACTTGGTTTACTCATCCAAATTCCAAGCTAAAGTAAGGAACTGAAATAAAGCCAATATGTGTTTTATGTGATATTTGGCGGGTTTCTGCCGTTTTCGTGGAGATTGTTTCAACTATATAGATCTTGCGGAATTTATCCAAAAGATGTAAGGGAATACACCATACCTTTGGGAGGTTAAACACCAACGTAAGAGAAACTCTCTTGAATTGCCTCAAGTGTAAGACGCCTAAGGTACGTGGGTTTCTTGAAAATTATATTATGATGTGGCTGCTTGGTTGTACGTTTTGGGACACGAATTGTAGTAGACTTTTCATAAACCAGTCCTCATTCCATGTAGTGTAAGTACGGAATTTGAAGGTGTCGTAGTTTCTAGCAAGTGGAAGAAATTGGCTAAAAGAGCTGCGGCGAAAGTGAGGTATGTAAAGGCGTCCCTATTCTTATTTTCCAAACATAATCTTGTTGTTGATTGGGACAATGTTCTATGTTTTGTGTTCCTATTGAGGCATACATGATTCTTCCAAAGTATTATAAATACTTCATAGCAAGCTTGAAGAGTTAAATATGCTTGAAGTAAACAAATGTGAAGTGAAAGGCGTATTGTTTACGATTTTTATTATTGTAGTTGTAAATCGAGTCACAAAGTTCCCTCGGCGTGGGCATCGTGAGCTATTACTTTATATTATTTCATGCATGTAATACCAAATGTGTTCAAAATTCTAGTTGCTATGTGAAATTGGTTAAAAGGGCAAGACGATGACGCGCGAATGAACTTAATGCTAGGAAACAATTTTAAGCTAAATAAGGGTACATGAGAACAACGAAATGAAAATGCCTTACAATAGTTATCCACCCTCTTATGAACATTTTCTAAGGTATATAAAGCCAAGAGGAGATTCATTGATTTCTCCCTTTATCTAGCGTGGTTACTTGAGTTTCGAACCCAGATACGTTGAATTTGAAAGATAGAACTCGAATGTGTAAATTATTGATATTTCTATGAAACCATCTTTTTGGGCAGGTTATACACAGTTTTTTTAATGTTAGCAGGTTATAGAAAAATAAGTATATATTTAAACATTCTTACGTTCAAGTTACGCTAGGAAACAAAATTTGTCTTAGAATGTCGTAAATGCATTCTTGTAACTCTTGTGCTATACGGAACCTCCTTAGAGTCGCCAAGGCATTAGAATTTAAATAAGTGATATAAATACATTATGTGGTAATGATATAATGAATATTAGGTGACGACCTTCTATAAATCATCTAGAGTTGAACGTTTGTAAAATAGTATCTTAAGTTAAAGAGAGAGCTCTACTGCTATACCCCTAAACATTTATGGTAAGTTGTCCAATTATAAGTGTTGAAATTGTTTTCCATGACAAATAAGGGTAGTCCTAAGGCTTCTAATCCATTTATAATGATGTAAGCATTCTTGTTGCAGTTGATACTCTAAGATTGTGAAAGTGATGGCGGCGTAGAATTACCGGTTGCAATTTTTATTTTTATAAAAGCAGCACTTGGAGAGTTTCTTATTAATTCTCAAGTTGAACAAATCAATATAGTTCTTAAGTAAATATCTTCCAGTCTAAGTTATGTTGAAGTATGTTATAAATAAGAAGTTTCAAAGTCATAACAAAGGCTGTTTAATGTCGAATCATTATTTGAAGTTATTACCAAGCCTAAAGAACTTAAGTCTTTGTATGTCTTTCTAATAAGAAGTCTTAATGTATATGATCTTCATATTATAACATAAGAAGTTGAATTCTTTCGATTATATTCAAGTCATGCGTCTATATGTTTAGATCTTATTGAGTTATCATTTGAATTTCCTAAATTCATCGGAGAGATTATCCCATGTACCAATGTTCCTAATGTCTAAGTATAAGCACAAGCTATGAAAATGTTCGAGTTGAGCTTAGAACTTACAATCCTAGGAAGTCACACGAGTCAATCAACTAACTAAATATGAGTGTGTAGGCCGTTCTGGGAGTCTCATATATTTGTATGTTTGTAATTTAGCTCTCGACTCACGTACTAAGTTAGCGGTATGACAAATAACTCAAGTTCAGTTATAAGTCATGTTTTCATGCAAATAAGGAAAATGAATTGAAAATTATGTGCTCATCGACATGATAAGTTTGGCAATGAAATTTCAATGTATAGTTGTCGATACATGTAAAGGAACCACACTGTGGGCGATGCATATGTAGTTCCCATATGTCAAAGGATTGTATAGAAATGGGAATCTATATTGCTTCTACTCCAAGCGATACGTTAAATTGGTAAGACTATCTATAGGACATTGCTTGTAAGCCTAATAAAATTCTTATGTTGGCTAAACCTCTGAAGGTCAGTCGAGTCATTGGTACATGTTTGTATATAATTTGAAATATTTACGTGATATATGTGCATATTTGCTAATTTTACGCGGTATATGTGCTCACTTGCATGTATATGTTACGAAAGAGACCTATTACAACCACATATTATAGATTTGTCATTTCAATGCTACATATGTTAAATTGACTCGGTATAAGCTTTATCGGTTCCATTCGCCCAGTTATGAGGATTGAGAATATTTTTATTTTACCCGTTTATGGCACCCAGAGTGGAGATGGTTTTATTTTTACGGTATGAAGGCTCTTGACTTGAGATATTTTTATTTCTACCCGGTATGGTACACCCAGTGGAGATATTTTTATTTTTACCCCGGTATGGTGCCTTGACTAGAGATATTTTATTTTACCCCGGTATTGTACACCAGTTGGAGATAGTTTTATTTTAACCCGGTATGGCTCACCGGCTTGAGATATTTTATTTCTACCTAGGTATAATTTTATTGGAGATATTTTATTTTGCGGTATGGTGCTGCTTGGAGATATTTTATTTTAGGTGTAGCTGCCAGGTTGGAGATATTTTTATTTTTACCCCGATTGTAGTACATCAGCCCAGAGATATTTTTATTTTACCCTGTGTTATACATCGAGTGAAGATATTTTTATTTTTCCCCTAATATGGTACAACTTTGAATGGACAAATTTATATATGGATTTATGGTTGGTGGGTTCGCGCATTACAATTATATTTTCTTGTGCATTACTTGGTTGCGTTGCGCCCGGTATTGACTTATTTTAGGAGTTTCGGTTTCAAGATTCAGGTTATTACGATTCCTTATTTACGCTCGGTGTCATTGCTATCTTACATGTTTACCGGTTTTACTGCCCCTTACATGCAGTATATTTCATTAAATGCGCGTCCACGCCCCGCCTAGGGACTGCGTTCGTGCCACGGAGTGCGGGTAGAATTGAGATTGCTAGTTGCGGTAGCCGGTTCGTGAGATTAGAGGATGTGTTGGTATGCTCCTTTCTTTCTAGAGCTAAAAGACTTGTTTTATTGGTTAGAGTTTTGAGATGCAATTATGGGTAGGTCGAGCCACATTTTGACCATCGGTTAGTTTACTCTTTAGAGGCTTTGTGGACTTAGTGTGTCTGATGATAGTCAATTTGTGGCCTTGTTGGCTTTTGTTGTTTAGTTTAACATACCCATAGCCTTGTTTGCATTTCATTTGTTTTTGTATAGTTGAGACATTATGGGTCGGTTGTGCTCGAGTTAATTGTGACGGGTGACACGGGCGGCCTAAGTGTTACGATTCTGAGATGTCATATAGCGACTTCCTAGTCGGTCAGGTATGGGGAGCCGGTCGCGCCCTCCCCCGGTTATGGGGCATGACAATTACTCTACATCTTGACCATATTTCCTGTGGGATCGACCCTAACCTAGTTGGATTCATTATTCACAATGTTCCCATCATACTTTCTGAGGAGTATAATTTAAGCATTATTAGTGCCCAATTGCCAATTGGTCAAGGTTGAGCATTAGAGACTTGGGGTATGAATCAAGATATTAGCATTCCTACTTGGAAATGGGAATAAATGAACATGGACTTCATTACGGTTTACCTTGTATGCACCGACAACATGACTCAATTTGGGTGGTTGTAGATCGAGATGACGAGGGTTAGCACGTTTCCTACTAGTTAAAATAACGGGACTCGGCTGATTATTCTGTTTGTACATCAGAGTGATCGGAGCGCATGAGTTCCATCATTTTTGATAGGGTACTCGAGTTCACCTCATACTTAAAGTCATTTGAAAAAGGACTTGGTACTGGTCAAGCTCGGCCTGACTTTTCACCCACGAGATAGATGCTTGAGTTGGCGGACTATTAAAAACTTTGGAGGATATGTTGGGGTCTTGCATGATAGATTCCAAGAGGCTGGAGTTGGGATGATCACCTAACTCTCATCGAGTTTGCATACAACATAACTACCACTCCGAGTATTCATATGATTAGTTCGAGGCAGCATATGGTAGGAGGTGTAGATCTCGTATGGGGTAGTTTTGAGGTTGGTGAAGCTTAATTGGAGGCGATTCGGTACATGAGGCCATACGGAAGGTTCGGCTTATTGAGGAGCGGCCGAAAATAACTCAAAGTCGATAGAAATCATATGCGAGATGTTAGGAAGAAGGGGTTTGGAGTTTGTTATTATGATTAGCTATATACGAAAATTTCACCTATGAAAGGGTGATGAGGTTACGGAAGAAAGGAAAGTTTGAATCCTAGATATATTAGTCCTTCTGAGAATCTTGAGATGCATTAGCAATGTGTCTTATGAGTTGAATTGCCTACGAAGTTAGCATCGGTTCACCCGAGTCTTCCATATGTCCTGTTGAAGAAATGTATAGGTTATCCAACCTCAATAATTGCCTCTAGAGAGTGTTTGGTGTAAAGGATAGTCTCCTTTATAAAGAGGTTCCAGTTGCCATCCTTGATCGGCGGTTCTGGGCGGAACAAGGTGGTTGCTTGAGTAAATATTTTATGGAGGAACCGAGATAGTTGAAAGGCTACATGGAGGTAGAAGTATATATAATGGCTAAATACTCGGTATGACCAGTAGCATGAGTTCATCGGCATGTTTTTGTTCTTTGAGACTTCATGATACTTTCAAATAAAGCGACTCTAACAAGACTTAGAACATAGTTTCTTTCGGAGTCCATAGACTATCATAACCGGGGTGTGGATTGACTTACGTCTTAGGACATCAATTTCAAGTTAGCAATACAGCTAGATATAAATAGGTTAACGATTAGGAGTAGTACTTAGATGGTGGGGTTCGGTGCACCCGGGTTCCCAAAACTACATGCCACCATGAGTTGGCCTACGATAGGGCCCTAGATAGTGATCCTTACAACTCGATAACATACAGAAGATACAGTTAGCTCTCTTTGATAGAGGTGTATACATCGAACTTCATGTCTAGCTCACGTGGTTATATGTCGGTTATGACTCTTCCACATTGCAATATGGTCATAGTCCCTCGAGTCCAATATATTATGTGTTATTAGGATATTCTTATGACCTAACTCCAATTTACCGAGTTTTTATAGTTTCCATAGATGTAGATGATTTAGTGTATTTTGTTTTGAGATAGGGTCTCTGCGCTGTGATTCGATTAGCAGGTTAATGAGTACATCGTATTTATTTACATCTTACATACTCGGTACATTCAAAGTACTAATCACATATTTCATGTCTATTTATAAAATTTTATGATATAGGCTCGAGGTACCTAGTCCCGATAATTGCGGCTAGTTTCTCTCGGTGATTTCTTGCTCCCAGCGTTGATGAGTCCTCATCTTTTGAGGGATGAGAGCTTTATATTTAGCTTTGTTATTTTAGTTTAGTTTCAAAAATTTGAGTTAGTGGGGCTAGTCCCGACAAGCGTCTTTCAGTGGAAGCTTGGATAGATGATTGAATTGTATGTCGATGTGTTGTTTTAGTATTAGATTTCATATGTATTCACCCATATTACTTTGTACTTAGAACTAGTTGTTCCATTATTTCAATTATGCTTCCTCTTAATATTATTTCCCATTAGGTCGATCTTAATAAGAATTGTTCTTTCAATGGGTTCTTAGGGTCACTTGTGATCCCAAGTACCGTGTGCGTCGAGGTGTAAGCTTCCACGTTTGTGACAAGGTTAATCCCTATCGAGTTGAGTAGCTTTTGAGCGCTCAAGCTATGAAGCATCTTTATGTCCAACCGGCGACGTGTGGCCCATGTTCACTAGAATGGGAATGTAGCGAGAAGTGAGTATGCGAGACTTCCTCGGGATGAACACACAATTTCTAGGGTCGAAGGTGGATGAGGACCCATGAGTTAAATGAGAAGGTTTAGAAAATCACTCAAATTATGGGGGAAGCGGAGAGGAGAGTACGGACTTAGCCTCCTATTAGGCGAAGAGAGTTTCTCATATGTGGTACGGATAGTGGAAAGAGAGAAGGGGAGTTGGTGGTTCAGTTGGTTTTGGATGAATTTGTTACCTATTTCTTAGGTAGTTCCTTTCTTGAGAGTTGAGGAGACAAAGGAAGAGTTTGAGTTCGTCAATCGCCAGCGAGAAATACATGGCTTGTCTAGAGGTATGCATGGATTTAATCCAATTGTCAAATATGCAGGAGATGTTAGCCTATCGAGGCTCATATGAACGGATATAGTAGCCTATCCAAGGCCTCATACGATGGGGATTCGAATTTTGGGGGTGAGCTAGTCCAAGAGTGGAAGGATAGTTCAACGCGCTTGTAGGGTCTCTTTGTTTCCTACCTTATGGCTAGGAAGATGATCTCGAAGTTGTGTGTACATAGTTCGAGTCAAGGATTTGACATCGAGACCACGGCTCTTCATTTTAGTTTCTGTTACTGTGTGAATATCAGTGTTTCTGAATGATCTACTAGAGTCCCTCTTGAGTGGAAGATTGACTTTTGTATTGATTGTCTCACCGATACATAGCCATATCCATTCCTCGCCTGAGAATGACTCCATCCTAGCTAAGAGATTTGAATGGCTTGATTGAAGATCCTACTGAGCAAGGGTTTCATCGGGTCAGTAAGTCCCTATAGGGTGCTCCGGTCCTTCCATTCGAAAGAAAGTTGGTTCCCTTAGGATGTGTGCATTGATCATCGGTTGAATAAGGTCACGTCAAGAATAAGTATCCCACACTCCCGAGTTGATGGCTTTGTTTGACCGACGGTGCTAGGTTCTTTTCAAGATAGTCCTCAAATTTGGCTATCACCAACTTAGAGTTAGGGAGAGTAACATTTTGAAGACAGGACTAGTATAGTCACTATGAGTTTGTAGTTAAGTCGTTTTGGACTAATGAATGCTCACATAGCTTTTATGGACTTGATTAAAAGGGTTTCCAAGAAGTATTTAGATATGTTCATGATCGTTTCACGGATAATATTCTCATATACTTATAGAGCGAGGAGCATACCCTCTATTTAAGGATTGTTGCGGCTCTGAGATTTGAAATTTGTTTGTAAATTCAACAAATGTGAGTTTTGGCTAAGCCGGTATCATTCTTAGGTCACATGGTGTCTAGTAAGGGTGTTAAGTGGACTTTCAAAGATAGAGGTGATGAAAAATTGTCGTAGACGTGTCGAGTCCTATGGAAATTAGGAGCTCTTTGGATTTGGCGCTTTTCTGAGGAGTTCGTAGAGGAATTTTTGCCCATTGCGACACCATTGACTAAGGTGGAAAGCCAAGAGAAGAGGTCAAATTTCAATGGTTGGATACTTGTGAGAAGAGTTTTCGAGGTTAAATATAATGCTTATTTTGATGTTGACTCTACTAGAGGCGACGGATGATTCCATTGTGTATTGTGATTCTTATATGGTTGGTATAGGTTGTGTGCGTGCGGCATTGAAAGCTCATTTCTTATTCCTCACAGACAACTTAAAAATCACTTAGGAAAGAATTATCGGCGCGCATGATCTATAGTTGGCAGTAGGGTGTTAACTTTGAAGATCTTAGGCACTATTTGTATGGGGTGCATGTGGGTGTGTTCACGAACCACAAAAGACTTGATACGTGATCACTTTGAAGGACCTAAGTACCAAAAGATATGGTTAGAACTTCTCAAGAATGTAACGAGTGTCTTTATTATCCGGCCAAGAACAATGTAGTGGCAGATGCTCTTGGTAGGATTTCCATGGAGGTGTGTCTCATGTCAGGATGAGGAAAGGAGTTAGCGAAGGATGTCCATAGGCTTGCTCGTGTAGGAATTTCACTACAAATTGGCGAATGGTGGTGTTATCATTTGAAATGGGTGGGAAATCTTCTTTGGTGACGGAAGTCAAAGCTAGGTAAGATGAGGATGCTATCCTAGTGAAGTTGAAGGAAGCAATACGGAATCGGAAGGTGATTTTTCTCTCAAAGGAGATGGTGTACTCCGATATCGGGGCGGGTGCATATGCTAGTTGTAGATGATTTGAGAGAGCGGATGTTGGCGAGGCTTATGGACCTTGGTACTCTATCCATCAGTTTCCACCAAGGTGTATCGTGATCTACGAGAAGTCTATTGGTGGAATGACATGAAGGACATACTTGAGTTTGTGGATAAGTTTGAATTGTCATGAGTTGAAGGTTGAGCATCATAGACTGGGGTATGATTCAAAATATCAACTTTCCTACTTGGAAGTGAGGCAGTCAATATGGACTTTATAATAGGGTTGCCTTGTGCATGACTCTATATGGGTGATTGTGTATAAGTTGACCAAATCAGCATATTTTCTGCAATCAAAACAACGGAATTCGGTTGACGATTATCCTAGATTATACATTGCAGGTTATTTGGTTCATGAAGTTCCTTGAATTATCATTTTGGATAGGGGGTGTAGTTCACCTTTCAATTTTGGAGGTCATTTTAAAAGGGACTTCGTACTCGGGTGAAGCTTCGCACAACTTTTTCACCGTAGACAAATGGCGAGCCCGGGCCATTTAGACTCTTGGAGATATGTTGAGAGCATGCGTGATTGATTTCAAGGATAGTTGAGGATGAGTATCACTTGCCTCTTATCGAGTTTTACTATAATAACAATTATCACTCCAACATTGAGATGGCTCCATTTGAGTCTATTTATGGGCGGAGCGTAGGTGGCCTCTTTGGTGTTGCCAGGGTTTGGTGAAGCCACGTTGAGTAGGGCCAAATTAGGTTTCATGAGCCTATGGAGAAAGTTCAGCTCGTTAAAGAATAAATAAATTCGACCAAAAAAGAGTATATATAGGTTTTATACAAAACTTTGACCTATGGATACCACATACGAGCCCCGTAGTAAACACACGGACTTTTTATGTCAACTTTTGAGGCATAAATGCTTGAGATATATACTGGTATACACGATATACTTATGATAAATGATCAATATGTCATGTACGCCACCATATACGGACTGTACATTTGACATACGGTTTTTATGTAAGATCCATAAGTCGTTGGAATGAGTTGCGATTTTGGTTTCCCATTTACGGACCAATATATGGCCGTATATTTGGTAGACAAGTCATATATCAGATATACAACCACATGTACAATGTTTGGTAAATCATCCATAACGTTTTTTCTCATGACTCAAATTGGCTTGATATTGATATGGTTAGGAAGATATTTCAAAGATATACAACTTTCATGAATAGACTTCTTCAATATTCCCAATAAGTTAGGGATTATACATTCTCGAATGAAGGCCTTATGCAAATTAAATCGAAATTTCTATTTATTTTTTTACATTTTCAACGCCTTGGCCTAAGTAAAACCTTTACCCCAAGATGATTTCAAAGAACAATTTATGGTAAATATAACATTTTATTATATTGTGAGGACTCACCACAAGTATTTAATGAGTTTAAACCTAACCTAAAAACATAGGGTGTTACACATGTTGTCGGTTTCTCTTCAAGTCCTATAAGATATGAACTTTCTCTCTCAGCGGCTCACCTAGATGATTACTTGGAAATACTTATTAGAATCGAGGATCGGTCAAAGACGAGTATGATTCCAATAAGAACTTATGATGATAGATGAGTATGATGTCTGATAGAGAGACTCGTGACTAAGTTTATGCATGCCTTTGTAAAGGTAATCTTTCCATCTTCTTCTATTTGATTACTATTAAGTATCGGGCTTTGCGCGGTCATTTAAATCCACTATCATTATGAAATAATACTTTTATAAATTTAATCAAAGTAAAACAAATGGATTAAATAATAAATATACATCACGAAAATAACTTTATAAATTAAATAGATAACAAATATAAATTTATTTTTTCAATTAGCAGACACTTTCTCTTTTATACTATCAAGTCACTTAAAATAACAACGGCTAATTTGAAGAAAATTTATCAGTCGTTAAAACTACAATAATATATATATCATACATATCAAACTACATAGTAACAACGTTAATTGTGAAAAAGAAAATGGTAGTAACATATTATCATTCATCCTTGAATCGATCATCATTGATTTTATTTTATAATTTAGCCTTTTGCTTTCCCGAAGTATTACTATTAGAAATTTGGAAAGACAATAAACATCAACGTGAATTATTTTTTGTAATAAAATAATAATTATTGTTAAAAGGAACAATAGAAAGATGGGGAAAAGGTGAATAGATATTCTAGTTTTAACTTGATATTTTCTTGTTGAAAGTTCATCGCTTCCTTTTGTATTATATATATAATTTAAATGTTCTCCCATTTAAAATGCTCAAAAGAAATTGTTAAAATGAAAAATAAAAAGGAGTATGTGTCATGATTGTACAAAATATCAACTAATTGTATATACTTGAAGAGGAAAAATATTCCAATAAACTAATAAGTTCTTTAGGTGCTTTATAAAAAAAATCCATGATACCAAAGTGATAGGGTTCAATTTGAAACAAAACTTTTGTTTCAATGTCGATCTCTAGAAATACACATTTATTACTTCAAGAAGCATTTACAACTTGCGGTTTAGCAGAAATCTATCCACGCTTCTGTAGAATGTGAGCAAATAATTTATTGAATAGAAATATATGTCTTGGGATTATAGAAGCTTCATTCCAGTCATGTTCCTTAGTGGGTACAAATGCAATAGAATATCCTTGAAGCCATGTCAAATTTTGTTACTTCTCATCTTCTTGTCATGGTTCACGAAGCACATCAAAGGCTAAAGGTTTTTAAGGTTTTTATGTTTTTACCATAGGCATACCAAATTTGAATTTCTCTTCAAGAGATGCCAGTATAGATCTTTAAAAGAAATTTTGATTATACCTTCGGCAATTTTGATAGCAAAAACACAAAGTAAATACTTAATTAGAAAACATCGGTTATCCAATTCGAGAGGTCTAATAAATGACATTGACCTTGATGTATATCTTACCACCCTACGCCAAAAAAATAAACTATAGACTATGCATGCAATAATGTAGTATACATAGAATTAGAGGAGGAATGTTCACTATTCCAAAATAAGAAGAAAAATTATTCCATTTGTGATTTTGATTGAAACTTGAATATTGATATTTTGTGTAACCCTATTTAATGGGGAATATTGGCTTCTAATATTCATGTATGTGCTAAAATAATTTTATAGTAATAGATACAATATCTTATTATACCATTAACAAGCTTCTTTTCATTCCAAAGTTGATGTAAATAATTTCTAGCTACATTAATAGAAATGTAACTCCTAGCTAACATTAGTAAAGTCATATAGATGATTAAGAATATCGGCCTTTAAAAAACTTAGACCAATACGTACTAGAAATAAAACTCAACAAAATCAACAAAAGGAAATATATAGAGAGGTCGATTTTAAAAAATATCATAAATTTATAAAAGTCACTAACTCGGCAACTAGAGGTTCAATAAATTAGCTCGATGAAAAAAATTTATAAAATCGCAAAATAAACGGATAACGGACGAGAGAATTTTTAGAAGTCGGGTTACGTAGGCTAAAGGGAGGGAATAATTCAACCTCGAATAAAAGTCTTTGAAAGTCATCACCAACTTTCTTCTTCTTCATTTTTCCTTATACTTTTATTAAATCTTCTCTAATATTTTACCCCTCTATAGTCTTAGATTGGAGATTTTTGCTTTAACTTTTACAAACTAAATTAAACAATTCATGAGAGCTATAAAGTAAGATAAAATAAAAAGAAGAAACACTATTAATAAATTTCAAAACCTATTATTAACAGATTTTAATACCTTGGTAAAACAAATAAGCAATAAGAATTATCTTATACTTTTAAATATAAAATTTGTTGGATAGCTGCAGGACCCTCGGAATGTTGGTTGTAACTTGATCAACTGGTTCAAACTTTGTAAAATTCAATACAATACCAAAATTCAATAAAAAATGCAATTATTTCGGTTAAGAAAATTTATTCTTATTGTTCAAGTGTTAAGAATGCCAACAAGTTATACAAATATAGCATCAGCACAACTCAAGTAGGTTGATGTATAGAAATACAACGGAGATCTCATCTCCATGAACTTAATACTTGTAATCTATATACCACAAGAGAGAGCAATAAAATTTCTCCCGGTTGCATTTTTGTGGACTAGGTCGGATGGGAACCACGTAAATTCTTGTGTGTCGTTTGTGTTTAGTTTTCTATTTTCCTTGATTAATTTGTGCATGTGTTTGTTATTGTTGTTCCATTGCCCCAACAATTGGTATCGAAAGCGAGGTTATAACACGAAAAATTAACGAGAGTCACCAAAAATTTTTTTGGAGAAAGGAGGAAAAAAGGGCGACGGTCACTCTGGAGAAAAGTGAAACGGCCGGCCTTAGGAGGAGCAAGCAGCCAGGCAGGGAACCCAGCGGTCGTCGCCGCCGCCCGTGACGCGAGAGATCGAGATCGCAGAGGCTGCTTTGCCTCCATCGGTAACCCGAGCCAATCGGCTACCATACACCGATAATGGCTTATTTGGAAAAAGAAAAAAAGAAAAGGGGCGTAGACGCACAGAATCGAAAGCACCGGCACGGTGTCGCCGGCCCAGGAGGAAAATAAGTTTTTTTCTCGAGATCGAGACGTCGCGCGGCGAATCGAGCCAAAAAGAAAAAAAAGAGGCAGCAACCGGTGCGCGGTGTCGCGTGAACCGGTCCCGGACACATACTTAGTTGAGCCTTACCCAGTCGCATCCCGGTCCCGAAGCGAGGAAGCTTGGATGCAGACGACCTCGAATGCAACACCGAAGAAAGAGACGAGCATTCGCGGAAAAGCACACAGAAGTGCTTGCTTCACTTAGGAAAATTATTGTTTAATAGGAGAAAAAAAATTTTTTTGGCGGAAAAGTTTTTCAATTGGTCTTTTGTTGTTGGTGGTCAGAGTTAATTTTGTTGGTGCGTATTGGCTTTTTCAATTTTTCCTTTAAAGTTACCAAGACACAGAGATCAGTTGTACGGTACCTCATCTAGTCGTTTGAAATGGCAAAAGATGGGAAATGTCGAATTGAGAAGTTTTGATGGTGCGAGATTTGAGTTGGTGGAAAATGCAAATTGAGGATTTATTTGGTTCGGGAAAGGGAGTTAGACATGGTATTGGGTGACAAGCCGAAAAAGATGCGATGTAAGTGGGGCGAGGTTTGGATCGGAAAGCCATGGCGGTTATTCGACTCTCGTTGACCAAGAATGTGCGTTTAACATTACGAAGGAGAAGGCGGCGAGGTATCATGCAAGCTGTTTGTCTAACATGTACGAGAATCCATACACGGCAAACAAGGTGCTTTCGATTAGAGGTGGTGAACACAAAAATGAAGGAAGGCGGTTCGGCTAGAGAGCACATTAATACAATGAATTCGATCTTAGCCGGACTTACGTCGGTGGGCATTAAGTTCAATGATGAAGTTCGGCCTTACTACTGTTATCGTCATTACACGACAGGTTGAGTGGAACGGTTCTGGCGGTTACAGTTCGAGCGAGGACCGATGGATTCACTTTTGAAAAGATTCATGATCTCATTCTAGGCGAGGATGTCGGAAGAAGGAGTTACGGGAATCATCAAGTGAATTGCTAAATGTCATCGGGCGGGAGAATAGCGGGGAGGTAGTGGGAGCGAGACGAGAGGAGGAGTCGGTCGAGACTCGGGATCGCTCGGAGGTGTAACGTGTTGGACGTGCCGGGGAGGTGGGGCATTTCGGAATCAATGCGAATAAAAACAAGTTAACATTACTTGATGAGCAACGCTCATGTGATCTCTTGATATGTAGCGTGAGGCTTGGTGTGGATTCTTGGAGTCATGGATTACGGTGCTTCATTTCATGCTACCCACATTTGTGAAGCATTGCGAATACGAAAGGGAATTTTGGAAAGGTAAGACTAGCGAACAATAAAGTTCTTGATGTAACGGGCATGGGTGACATATTGAAAACTTCGGTTAGTCAATTGGACTTTAAAGGATGTCAGTGATTCCAGCTTGAAGAAACGGTTGATTTACATTGGGCGGTTGGATGATGAGGGACACGGTATTAAGTTCGGAAATGGGGCGGTGGAAGGTGACAAGGGAACTTGGTCATAGCTCGAGAAAAGAAATGGGTTCGCGTATATGGTCTATTTACCGTACGAGGGAGTGGCTTGTCGGATCGGAAAATGAAATAGGTTCACGAGTCTCGTGGGCAGAAGAAGGTTCATTTACGGGAGATAAACCCCGAGCCACGAGGTTAGATTCGGAGTTGAACGTGCTTGGAAATATTCGGGTAAACCGATCGAGGATTTTCGTGGCGGTGGGAGCACCGACGATCGACGATTAAAGCTTCGGCCCGAGTCACCGGACGGTGGGTTAAGAAAGCCGAGTGTTCCATTTGTCAGTCTCTCCAGAGATGATTATACGCCCCAACTATGGAGAGTGTTGTTTGTTCTCCAGTATCCTAGAGATTGGCGGTTCGTACAAGTAGAGTCGGTAAGGACGGAAGAGATGAAGTCGAGGCGGTTTAGCCGTGGCCCGTGTTGGAGCTTGGGAAAACTGATAGGCCTTGAGTTAAAGCTGATGAAAAGGCGTTGCAGCTAGGAAGATGAGGAAGAGATTACTAGACGTACAAGTGCTCACGGTGGATGGCAGTTGAAGATTATCATGCCTCGAGTGGGAGATTGTTTTTGGGCTTGTGGAGGCACGATTAAGTCGGCCGACTTATGACGGTTAGAATTCCGACTTATGACCATTAGAATTCCGACTTATGACGTTAGAATTCCGACTTATGACGTTAGAATTCCGACTTATGACCTTTAGAATTCCGACTTATGACCGTTAGAATTAGACTTATGGTAGTTAGAATTCCTACTAACCCAAATCTATTTCTATAAATAGATAGCTTGTACTTGTAATCTATATACCACAAGAGAGAGCAATAAAATTCCTCCCGGTTGCAGGCTGTGGACTAGGTCGCGAGCCAAGACATGTCAATTACTTGTGTGTCGTTTGTGTTCCATTTTTCTATTTTTCTACGCCGGTTAATAACCACGTAAATTCTTGTGTGTCGTTTGTGTTCCATTTTTCTATTTTCTCGCAGTTAATTTGTGCGTGTGTTTGTTATTGTTGTTCCGCTGTCCCAACAAATTTTACTAACAACATTTATTTTCCTATAGGGATAAAAAAAAGATACAGAAAATACGCCACATTGAATTTTCAATTTTTTAGAAGATTAAAAGAACTCTATAGCTTTTCCATTTGGAAAAGCTATAGAAAATCAAAGATTCACACAAGTTTCAACGAATGAATTGGTAAGTGCTATTAGCTATAACTCAGGTGAAAAACTTCATCGTTGAAGACTAATTTTGGTTGGCCATTCAGAACCTCTTTTAATGAGAGGCAACATAACAATTCGGTGACATGTTCATTTCAAGGGTAAAGCATGTTATTAATATATATAAACATTTTTCGCCACACAAATGTCAGCATCAAATTATTTTGAATCCACACATCAAAAAGAAAACCAAAATTGAATTGCTAGTAAAAATTTAATGCAAATGTATAAGAGGAACTTGGTGACTAATGATATAAAAAATATCAAGTGTTCCACAGATAATATTTTCAATAAAAATATTAGCACGTAAAATTCACATGACTCCTTTAGTTTTCACCAAATGTAATTTATTCTCATTGTAAAGTAAGGTTAGAACTTCTTTGTTGTCTGTGTGTGTTGTTCAACATCAAAGTTTAAGAACATGACATCTCGCATCAAAATAACTGCGGTGACAAAGTTCACACAAAATTGTTATTCTTTTCCGTCTTTGGTAAGTCCAATTTGAAGACCAAATATACAAACACATAAAGAGTATATAGAGTATTTAGTATTTTGAAATAAATAAGTTTTCCAGAAATTAGAAGAAGAGACGCAATTTTTAGGATTAGTAAAAGTGATTTTTTTATTTTTTTAAATAGAATAGTCAGGGAAAAAATGACTTCGTTTTGTTCATGTTGTTTTTCTAATAAGAGGAGGAAAAAAATTCTCTCGTATAATAATGAGTGATAGGTCCAATATAATACAATAATTATTTGATTTCACAGTTCATTCTTGTTTGTGCAACTGATCAAGTCAAGAAGAAATGCAAACGTAGAAAATGTTATGAATTTTTATCATCTCATTAATAAATTAAAATGGGATAAAACTATGAAATTTTCCATTCTTAATTTTTTTCATTCATCTTGAAAATAAAGGCAGCTCAAAGTTGTAACCAAAAGCTTTACTTGTTTATATATAAATTATTGGTGTTCTTGAGATTCAAATTTTCATTTTGGTTTTCAGATTTAAGCCAACATCTTGCGTAACCATAAAAGTTATCGTCGTATGACCAGATTACAGGTTCACATGATGAAATAGCCTCTTGCAATAATGTAAGGTAACATTAGATAAATAAGATCCAATTTAATCTGACCCTTACCCCGAAAGAAATCATAGCGGGATCTCAAATGCACTGACATGTTCTAATCAAGGTCACGTGCAATATAATTATAAACAAAAAATTATGTGAAATTAGATTGATAACCAAGTTTGACTGTCTTTCCGATGATAGATAATAAAAATAATTATTATATTTATTATGAAAGTGGTTGGTATGTCATATCTGATTAATTTTTAAGGGAGAGATTGTTATACCCCGGGAACCCTAGGATCAGGCCCGGAAGTGAAAACAGAGAAAAACTGAAAATTCGCACCAGGTAACAGAACGACTTGTGAGGTGAGTCGTTAGGAGTGACCATGAGTCGTGAAGTGACTCATGGTTAGCTTGGTTTGGAAAAGTTTGAGTGAGGAGGCCACGGGCCTGACCACGAGTCGGGGTCCAACCTCACGACTCGTGAGGTTACCCGTGGTCAACCTTTGAGGTTTGTCAAGATGGGGATGGGCAGTGTAGGCCAAGGAAGATGACCACGAGTCGTGGTTACCTCACGACTTATGAAGTCTCCCGTGGTGTTCCCTTGGAGTTTTGGGCAGTGGACTCAACAGATCGAGGCAACGAGTCGTGCCCTGTGGCAACAACACGTTAGGTCCCTCGTGAGGACTGGTGACCAGAAATTTCCTATGTTTTAATGAGGGTGTTTTCGTAACTTCTTAAGTCCCTAAGGCCTAAACTATGTCGTTTTGGATATTTTCTGAGTGTGATAAGAGGAGTTAAGTCCCCATTGCATGCTCATTCTCATGCAAAGATTTTAGAGAAGTTATTGAAGATTCAAGGCCTTCTTCCCAAAATTTTCTTCAAATTTCTTGATGGGTGTTCAAGAAACCTCAAGTCCATCTATTCCTTGGTATGTAGGGTTCTAAAATGGGTGGAATTTTTCCCCACCATGGCCAATATCGATTGAAGTCATGAATTCTCTTATTCAAATTCCATGGGCTTTTACCCAAAGCATGGCAATGTGATTTCTCTTTATGGGTATGTTTTAATTGAGTTTTATTCATGGAAATATGCATGATGTGAAAGTTTTATTATTATTCCCTTTAATTCATGTTTCAATCTTTTTAAAATCTAAATTGCCCATCTATGGAAGTTCATGCAAGTTATGATTTATGATGAATATTCATTATTTTGAGTTTGTTGATCATGGAAATGCATGAATCCAAGTTACCCATGTTTATGAGCATATTTTTGAGGAAATTGAGTATGATGAAATATTGGCAATGCCCACATGATGAAGAATGATTTATGAATTACGAAACGAGTTTCATGATTTATCGATTTATGATGTTGGTCGATAAAAAGGGCATTGATTCTTGGCTAAGCATGTTTTAAAGGGGATCCATGAGGATAAATGTTATATCTTAGCCAATGAATTTTATGCATGATATTAATGATTTATGTATGAGCCTATATGCATATTTTTGGGAGCAGTGTCTAGCACCGAGTAGCTCGACATTCAAAGGACTACGTCGGTTTCTCATAACCATGTGCCACCGTGGCTTCTAATGTTATACATATTATATTGATACCTATCCCCTCAAATGTGATACCACGCCTAATGCACGTTCCTCGCCTGGTAAGCCTAGATCGGTTCTGCCCACTTGAGTGAGATAGTTGGGACATCATGAAAGGCTCTACCATGATGGTGTCGGTTATAAAGAGTCCTCCCATTGTTCCACATGTTTTATGCATTGATATGTATATGTTATTGGCTCAAGTTATGTTTTGATAATGTTTTCTTACGATTATGATAATGAAAATTTATGAATGATTTAAAAGCCTTGAGCCTTATGATTATTATGAATATTTTGATGAAAGCTTGATGTCCTTCTCCTCTGTCTATTTATGAGTTTTACTTTACTTTTAAAATGTCAATTTTACTTACCTTGCATACTCAGTATATTCCACGTACTGACCGCATACTTTCTATGCTGTATTGTTTCATGATACAGAGTCCGGATCTCAGGCTTATCCTCACCTTTATGTTGACTCAGCTTACGCTTTCATCTCGTTGGTGAGTCCTCATATTCCGAGGGTTGTTTTACATACTTCCATTTTGTTTTGTTTTCCGCATTGGTCGGGTTAGTTGGGGATGTTGTCCCATCAACCTATCTAATATTTTAGTGGCTTTCTGACAAGTATGTAGTATTAAGTTGTGTAAACATTTGGTATTTCCTGATGCTATGTTATGAGCACGTTTCCCCTATATCTTTATGATTATCATTCTTCTTAATTGAATGAGATGAGTTGTATGCATGAGCCATGGGTCGACTTGGGGTCCCTCGGGGTCCCTTGTCCCGTGTCTACGATCTGGGTGTATGTTGGGGTCGTGAAAATCTTGGTATCAGAGCAATAGGTTTGAAGTATCCTAGGGTTCTGAAAGCCACGTTAGGTAGAGTCTTCTTCATGAGTGTGAAGCGCGCTACCCCTATTACAAAGAGGCTACTAAACGTTTAGGAAATGTTCCCTTCATGTTCTATGTAGTGCGATGAAAAGCCTTTCCATCTTTCTAATTCGTGCGATTTGTGATTGTAGAATTATGGCTCCTAGAAGAATGAACGGAAGGAGGAATGGAAATGATGAATGCCACGAAGATGGAAATGATCATGGGCATCAGCAATCCCCACCTGTTCCTGAGCCCCAGGCACTAGAGCCAACTTCCCACACCGAGTTTCGGGCGGTGATTCAGATGTTAGCGTAGGCCTTGACCGCTTAGGTCAAACAACAGGCTGTTGCGCAGGTTCCACAGAATGGCAATGCGGCGGTGACTCGGATTAGAGACTTCTTAAGGATGAACCCTCCTGAGTTCACGGGGTCGAAGGTGGATGAGGATCCACACGAGTTCATTGAGGAGATCCTGAAGCTCACTCAGGTTATGGGAGTGACAAATGGGGAGTGTGTGGACTTGGCCTCTTATCAGCTAAAGGAGGTCGCTCATATTTGGTACAAGCAATGGAAGGACAACAGGGCAGCGGGAGCGGGCCCTATTAGCTGGGATGAGTTTCACATGGCTTTTCTTGGTAGATTCTTCCCTCGGGAATAAGGGAGTTGAAAGCAGCTGAGTTTGTTAACCTCAAGCAAGGAAAGATTTCAGTGATGGAGCATTCATTTGAGTTCACTCATTTGTCGAAATACGCCCCAGAGTTGGTGATGGATCAGAGGGTGCGGGTGAGCCGATTTGTTCATGGTGTGGCCGATTAATTAGACAAGGACTGCAGGACTGCTATGCTCCACCAGGATATGGAATTTCCTTGCATAGTGTTGTACGCCTAGAAGATGGAGGCAAATCATGCGAGGGAGAGGGAGGCAAAGAGGGCTCGGACGGATAGTCATGGGTTTTCACATCTGAGGTCTAGCGGTGGCTACCATCCACAGGTTCAGCAGAGGCCACTAGCTCCAGCACCGTCATCAGCTAGTGTTCAATCTAGACCCAGGTGTGATCAGAGGAGCAAGGCTTTAGGGTCGAGGGATCAGAGGGGCACTCAATTAGAGTATACCTCTCTAGCCTGCGGGAAGTGTGGCAAGAGTCACATTGGGAGTGCCTTCTCAGTTCAGATGTTTGTTTTGGGTGTGGTAGACCTGGCCACATGCCACGAGCATGCCCATATGCTAGATAAGGTAATGATAGGGGTCATGCACAGACCACCAGGACAGCAGCAGCTCCAGCTCGTTCAGCTCCACAGGGAGCATCTACTAGTGAGCAAGGCGGTCAACGCCAAAACCGATTATATTCCCTTGCCTCGCGCCAGGAGCAGGATACTTTGCCAGACATGGTCACTGGTATGTTGCATGTCTTTCATACAGATGTTTATGCCTTGCTAGACCGGGAGCTACATTGTCTTTCGTGACTCCTTACATTTCTAGTAGTTTTGGAGTTAGTCCTGAAATTCTCTCAGAACCATTCTCCGTGTCTACCCCAGTTGGTGATTCAGTTGTAGCTAGGCGGGTATATAGAGGTTTCCCCATTACTGTATTGCATAAGGTTACCTCCACAAATTTGGTAGAGTTAGCCATGACTGACTTTGACGTTATTCTTGGTATGGATTGGTTGTTTGCATGTTATTCCTCGGTTAATTGTAGAACCTGTACCGTGGAGTTTCATTTTACGGGTGATCCAGTTGTGGAGTGGAAGGGTAGTTCGGTGGTGTGCGAATACCCAGAGGTGTTTCCAGAGGATTTTCCAAGTGTCCCTCCGGAAAGGGATTTTGATTTCGGTATTGATCTATTGCCAGATACGCAGCCTATTTCTATCCCTCCTTGCAGGATGGCTCCAACCGAGCTAAAGGAATTAAGGATCAGTTAAAGGATATGTTGGACAAGGGCGTCATTAGACCGAGCCAGTCTCCATGGGGTGCACCAGTTCTATTTGTTCAAAAGAAGGACGGTTCCCTTCACATGTGTATTGACTACCGGCAGTTGAACAAGGTTACCGTCAAGAACAGATACCCCTTACCCAGGATCGATGATTTTTTTGACTAGCTTCAGGGTTCCAAGTGCTTTTCCTAGATCGATCTCAGGCTTGGGTATCATCAGCTCAGAGTTCGGGAGAGTGACATCCCGAAGACCGCTTTCAGGACTCAGTATGGTCACTACGAATTTGTTGTTATTTCTTTCGGGCTAACCAATGCTCCTTCAACTTTTATGGACCTAATAAACAAGGTATTCAAACAATATTTTGATATGTTTGTGATCGTGTTCATCGACGACATTCTTATATACTCCCGGAGCAAGGAGGAGCATGCCACTCATTTGAGAATAGTGCTACAAACCCTCAAGGATTGTCAGCTGTATGCAAAGTTTAGCAAGTGTGAATTTTGGCTGAACTCGGTAGCATTTCTAGGTCATGTGGTATCAAGCGAAGGCATAAGGGTAGATTCCCAGAAGATAGAAGCGGTGAAGAATTGGCCCAGACCGGTGAATCCTTCAGAAATTTGGAATTTCTTGGGCCTAGTAGGTTATTGTAGAAGGTTTGTGGAGGGTTTCTCATCTATTGCGACACCTTTGATCAAGTTGACTCAGAAAAAGATGAAATTCCAATGGTCGGATGCTTGTGAGAAAAGCTTCCAAGAGATAAAGAGGCGACTCACTTCAGCACCAGTGTTGTCATTACCCGAGGGTACTAATGGCTTTGTTGTCTATTGTGATGCTTTGAGAGTCGGACAGGGATGTGTGTTGATGCAGCATGGGAAGGTAATAGCTTATGCCTCGAGACAGCTGAAAGTCCATGAAAAAAATTACCCGGCCCATGATCTTGAGTTGGCCTTGGTGGTGTTTGCATTGAAGATATGGAGGCATTACTTGTATGGGGTCCACGTGGATGTATTTATGGATCACAAGAGCTTGCAATACGTGTTCACATAGAAAGACCTAAGTCTTCGGCAAAGAAGGTGGTTGGAGTTACCTAAGGACTATGACATGAGTGTCCTTTACCACCCGGGCAAGGCTAATGTGGTGGCGAATGCGCTTAGTAGACTCTCCATGGAAAGTGTGTCCCACGTAGATGAGGGAAAGAAGGAGTTTGTGAGGGATGCCCACTGACTCGCAAGGCTGGGAGTTAGGTTGATCGATTTGACCAATGGCGGTGTTGCTGTACATAACGTGTAAGAATCGTCCTTAGTAGTTGATGTTACATCTAGGAAAGATGAGGATCCAATATTGAGGAAGCTGAAGGAGGCAATGCGGAGTCAAAAGGTGGAGGTCTTCTCCCAAGGGGGAGATGGTGTGCTATAATACCAGGGTCGACTATGTGTTCTGAACGTTGATAATTTGAGAGTTCGGATATTACATGAGGCACATGGTACCAAATATTCTATTCATCCAGGATTCATGAAAATGTATCGGGATTTGTGAGAAATCTATTGGTTGGATGGTATGAAGAAAGATTTTGTGGAGTTCGTAACAAAATGCTCAAACTGCCAGCAAGTGAAAGTCGAACATCAAAGGCCAGGAGGTATACTTCAGGATATCAGCATCCCCACTTGGAAGTGGGAAGAGATTAATATGGACTTTGTTACAGGCCTACCTCATACTCGCCGACGCTATGACTCCATTTGGGTGGTGGTGGATAGGCTAACTAAGACGGCACACTTCCTACCGGTCAAGACCACGGATTCAGCGGAGGATTATGCTAAGATGTAAATTCGGTAGTTAGATCGACTTCATGGAGTTCCATTATCTATTATTTCATATCGAGGTACTCAATTTACTTCTCAATTCTGGCGTTCTTTTCAAAAAGGACTTGGGACGCAAGTTATTCTCATTACAGCCTTCCATACGCAAAATAGATGTCCAAGAAGAACAAACGATTCAGACCCTTGAGGATATGTTGAGTGCATGTTTTATGGATTTCAAAGGTAGTTGGGATGATCATTTTCCCTTGATCGAGTTTGCTTATAACAAAAGTTACCACTCTATTATCCAGATGGCATCATTCGATGCTCTTTATCGGCGGAGGTGTAGATCTCTCATCGGATGGTTCACGGTTGGTGAGGCAGCCATGATGGTGAAGGTTCAGTTGATAAGGGACCGGTTGAAAACCGCTCAGACTTGTCAAAAATCGTATGTTGATGTGAGGAGAAGAGATTTTGAGTTTGATGTGGACGATTGAGTATTTCTAAAGGTATCTCCCATGAAGGCAGTCAACTGGTTCGTAAGGAAGGGTAAACTCAGTCCCCTCTATGTTGGCCCCTACCGGGTTGTGAGAAGCGTTGGAAAGGTGGCGTATGAGTTGGACTTGCCTCCAGAGCTAACTTTGGTACATCCTGTCTTTCATGTGTCACTTTTGAAGAAATGCTTGGGTGATCCAGCCTTGGTAGTTCCGGTAGACAACATTGGAGTAAAGGACAACCTCAGTTATGAAGAAATTCCGGTGGAAATCTTAGATCATCAAGTCTGTAAGCTAAGGAACAAAGAAGTAGCTTTAGTTAAAGTATTATGGAGGAATCAGCATGTTGAGGGAGCTACGTGGAAGCCAAAGCGAATATGATAGCTCAATACCCTCATTTGTTCCCTACTGACTCAGTTTCACTTTGAGGTATCAGTTTTTCCCTAAACCTTTAATCATCTTCTCCCCTTTAGTTCATGTGTACAAGTTTGTTTTATGATATGGTAAATGTATGTGATGTACGAATTCAGTTTAGCTATGTAGTTCCTTTCAGAGGTAGTCATTCTGGCAGTTTTCGGCTTAAATAACTGGTAATTCTATATTGTGATATCTTGTTTCTGAGTTTTCTGCATGTTTCTAATATTCAAGGATGAATGTTCCCAAGGGAGAGAACTTGTTATACCTCGGGAACCCAAGGATAAGACCCGAAAGTGAAAATGGAGAAAAACAAAAAATTCGCACCAGGTCACAGAACGACTCGTGAGATGAGTCGCTAGGAGTGACCACGAGTTGTAAAGTGACTCGTGGTCAGCTTGGTTTGGAAAAGTTTTAGTGAGGAGGCCACGGGCCTAACTACGAGTCATGGTCAAACCTCATGACTTGTGTGGTCACCCGTGGTCAACCATTGAGATTTGGCAAGATGGTGATGGGCAGTGTAGGCCACATAAGGTGACCATGAGTCGTGGTCTGACCTCACGACTCATGAAGTCTCCCGTGGGGTTCCCTTGGAGTTTTGGGCAGAGGACTCAATGGATCGAGGCAACGAGTCATGCCTTGTGGCAACGACCCGTTAGGTCACTTGTGAGGGCTGGCAACCAGAAATTTCCTGTGTTTTAATGAGGGTGTTTTCATAACTTCCTAAGTCCCTAAGGCCTAAACTACGTTGTTTTGGATAATTGCTGAGTGTGATAAGAGAAGTTAAGTCCCCATTGCATGCTCATTCTCATGCAAAGATTTTAGAGAAGTTTTGGAAGATTCAAGGCTTTATTCCCCAAATTTTCATCAATTTTCTTGGTGGGTGTTCAAGAAATCTCAAGCCCATCTATTCTCAGGTATGTAGGGTTCTAAAATGGGTGGAATTCTTCCCCACCCATGCCCAATTTCGATTGAATTCATGAATTCTCTTATTCAAATTCCATGGGGTTTTAGCCAAAGCATGCCAATGTGATTTCTCTTTATGGGTATGTTTTAATTGAGTTTTATTCATGGAAATATGCTGATGGGCAGGTTTTATTATTATTCCCTTTAATTCATGTTTCAATCTTTTTAAAATCTAAATTGCCCATCTATGAAAGTTCATGGAAGTTATGATTTAAGATGAATATTCATTATTTTGAGTTTGTTGATCATGGAAATGCATGAATCCAAGTTACCCATATTTATGAGCATATTTTTGAAGAAATTGAGTATGATGAAGTATTGGCAATGCCCACATGATGAATAATGATTTATGAATTACGAAAAGAATTTCATGATTTACCGATTTATGATGTTGGCCGATAAAAAGGGCCTTAATTCTTGGCTAAGCATGTATTAAAGGGGATCCATGAGGATAAATGTTATATCTTAGCCAGTGAATTTTATACATGATGTTAATGATTTATGTATGAGCCTATATGCATGTTTTTGAGAGCCGTGTCTAG
>JACEIK010002950.1:48830-70375 GCA_018107945.1 Datura stramonium
CGGTGTCTCATAACTACGTGCCACCATGTCTTCTAATGTTATACATATTGTATTGATACCGATACCCTCAAATGTGATATCATGCCTAATGCACAACCCTCGCCTGGCAAGCCAGGATCGGCTCTGCCCACTGGAGTGAGATAGTTGGGGCATCATGAAAGGCTCTACAATGATAGTGTCGGTTATGACGAGTCCTCCTATTGTTCCACATGTTTTATGCATTGCTATGTCTATGTTAATTGATCAAGTTATGTTTTGATAAAGTTTTCTTACTATTATTATAATGAAAAATTATAAATGATTTTAAAGCCTTGAGCCTTATGATTATTATGAAGATTTTGATGAAAGCTTGATGTCCTTCTCCTCTATCTATTTATGAATTTTACTTTACTTTTAAAATATCCGTTTTACTTGCCTTGCATACTCAGTGCATTCCACGTACTGACCTCATACTTTCTATGTTGTATCGTTTCATGATACAGGGTCCGGATCTCAGGCTCATCCTCACCCTTATGTCGTCTCAGCTTACGCTTTCAGCTCGTTGGTGAGTCCTCATATTCCGAGGGTTTTTTTACATACTTTCATGTTGTTTATGTTTCCGCATTGGACGGGTTAGTTGGAGATGTTGTCCCATCAACCTATCTCATGTTTTAGAGGCTTTCAGACAAGTATGTAGTATTCAGCTGTGTAAACGTTTGGTACTTCTTGATGCTATGTTATGAGTACGTAGTTCTTGATGCTATATTATGAGTACATTTCCGCTATATCTTTATGATTATCGCTCCGCTTAATTGAATGAGATGAGTTGTATGCATGAGCGATGGGTTGACTTGGGGTCCCTTGGGGTCCCTTGTCCCATGTCTATGATCCGAGTGTACGTTCGGTTTGTGACCGAGATTCATGTTGTTACCCTTAAAATAAAGTGTAAAACTTATCATGAAACTGTTTTAAGCATCTAATTATTCTAATTCTAAGTACCTTGACAAAACTGAAAAAAGCACTCCTTATTCTTTAATAAACAATTATTGTTAGGAATGTTCAAACTCCTAAAGGACTCCAACTCATTTTGTGGTTGCAGTCTAGCAGAAACAGAACGGTGGAAGAACCTGAAACTTTTATATGCCAAAATTTTGCATATTATTTTCCTAAAATTCCAGCAAAATAGGTGTTACGAAAATCCTTTCAGTGTAAGAATGTAAATTTTGTATATTTTATTAAAGATTAAATGAATCTCATAAATAGGCAACAAATTAACCAAAATATGTATTTTTTTAATTGTGTAATCAACTTTAATCAAGCAGAAATACGAGAATATAAATTTAAAGATACATGAAACATATACTAAACATAAAAGGAGAACTAAAAATCGCAAAAAGTGGAAAGTGGTGATTTACTTTAGTGGCGAGGAGTAAATTTGGGCAGGATTTCTAATCGAGAAGAATAATCCTTGTTCCCTATCCTCTGTTGAGGTACTAATTCCTAAAATAAATTCAATGTTGCAGCCAAGTTTCATTTCAACTTCCTTCTAATGCACTATATATACCTCTATTGATGTAAAAGGGATTGGAAGAAGACACATGAAAAATCAACTAACATGTAAACAAACTAAAAATCACAAGAAAATAAAGGAGAAGATTTACCTTGGTGGAGAGAGTAAACTGAATTTGGAAAATATTCCTAATCAAGAAGAATAATCCTTGTCCCTTATCCTCTGTTGAGGCAGTAATCCCTTAAACTAAATTCAATGTTACAACCAACTTTTTTCAACTTCTTTCTACGGGATAAATTTCTTTTTGATCAATAATTCCCAAGAATTTGATGTATCAACTTATCTGTAACTCTTACAGCCAATTTTTTTCAACTTCTTTCTACGGGAAAGAAATTTTCTTTTTGATCAACAATTCCCAAGAATTTGATGTATCAACTGATCTCTAATTCTTTTTAAGATAAGATAGAGAAAGGCGCAGAAGAAGATATAGAGAGGAAGGAAAAGGAAGAGGGGGAGGAAGAAAACAGTTTTGGCAGAAATTATTAGAGGAAGAGACAACAATTATCAGGATGAAAAAACATGACTGTTAGGTTTTCTTCTTCTTTTTTTTAAATGAATAGACTAGAAAAAAAAGGAGAAAATGTAGGAAAAAAGATAAATGAGATTCCTAGATTGTGAGATATGACACGTAGGCGAGCCTAAGTCCCTCCTTTATATAGATATATAAATTTTTATGCCTCTCTCTCCCTTTCTCCATCTCTAGTTCTTCCCTCTTTGCAGGTCAATATGATCAACTCGGTGATATTCTAAAGGTACTAGGCAGAGAAAGTGGAATGATTCTATGAATTGAGAGAGCAGAGGTTGAAGGTGTTGGCCCTATAGTTAGATCTATCCACGGACATGTAAGAGAAGGATGTTTGCATCATGAAAGCCGCCCATGTTTATGAGTAAGAAGCCACACCAAAAGAATAGGATCTTGAGGTCAAGGCTAATCTCTCCACTCCCATTTCTCGGGAATATGAGCTTGCGTGAAAATCTAGGCCCTAGAGATAACTATTAACAAAACAGAGCTAGCAAGCTGCTCTTCAAGGGGATATAAACCGACTTAGACAAGAGGATAAGGACTTGAAAGGAAAAGAGTAGGATATTATCGCCAAGATTAATTCTTCAACAACTAAGGAGACAGATCTTCAAGTCCAACTTGATGCTTTAAAATCTCAGCAAGTGGACCATCATTGCAAGAACACCTAGGTAAACGAGAAGGCTGAGTCTAATTTTCAAAGGAAGAACTTATAACATTATAGACTAGCTATGTGCTTGGAGGAAGGCCTTGGAGGACTATATGATCAGGTAATTTGACCTTTGAAAAAGAAATCAAGGAGGTCTGTGTCATTGAAGTTGAGGCTTTGGTTTCCCTTGAGTTGTATGACGATATGGAAAGTTCTTTAGGGGATACCTCTAATACAGGTGAGTCTAATGATGAAGTAGGGGATGAGATGCCATATCCTCATTCTCCAGCATTGGATGATCCCACATATCCCCTAATTTCCCCAGTTGATTCACTAGCTCATGACGCTTTGCTGAAGACAATATATATTTAACCAATCGGTGCAACTTGCGGATTCTCTTAAGTCTAGTCGACTGTCGGCCCTTGTAAATTTTCCTTTTCTTTCCTTAGCATTTTTGGATTTGGCTAATTTTTTTATGCTTGAAATGTATAAATAAAGTTTTTCCTTCTCTTCTAAGCCTCTCTACTATTTCTGCTTGCTTCAAACACTTAGAATTCATTTTAGCATTGTTTTTACAACAAAAAATAGAGGGATATTAAGTTGGAGCAAGGTCTGGGTAGTTCTGCTGACTAATGTCAAACACTTTGATATAACAATTTTTATGCCTCAATACTCTTTTCAAAACTATATTTTATTTCAAACTATCGAGGAAAATAATTTTGGATTAACTGGGAGTGTCGGCTGATTTTTAAGGATTTTTGTATTTGTAATCCTATTACTAGAGCCAATATTGTAGCTATAGCTTAATCGGAGTATATGACTTCTGGTAGTGTGTTATTATTGAGGATTATCTTCCTACTCATAAGGAAGGAATTGAGGGTAAGTACCCGACCATCAAAGGGGAAAGCTTAACTGTAAAGATTAGCCACTTTTTCAGAACTTTGTTCTTTTATGAGCGACCAAGGAAAATACTCTAGGATTAGGACAAAACTTTGGTTGGTCTTTAAGGATTTTTCTATTTTCTAATCCTTTTACTGAAACTTAGCTCTTGGGTGAATCTACTTATACAACTTCCAATCTCGTATTATGATCGAGTATTAATTATATAATATATAAGGAAGAAATAGGGTAAAAACATCCGATTTTTCATAAAGGGGGACCATTTTTTATGGTGCTTATGAGAAGGAAACCTAGATCTCATTTTATGCATAAGGTTCTTTTTGGAACCTTTTCAATTTTGTGTTCGAGGACTGTATCATTGTGGTGGGAGATTTTACAATTTTGATTCTGGAGACTGATTTAGTTGGTTTTAGTAAAACCTTTTTTATTAAGTCTGAAGACTTCTTTCAGTGAAGAAAAAATGCATGGAATTTATTTAATTCTCGTAGGGGAGAAATTGACCCTAATAATATACCAAGCAAGGGAAAAATGACCCTACTAATTCATAGACCTTTGTATATTCGAAATGTTTTCTTTGAACAAGATCATTAATTTTTACTTGAGGTAATGAAGAAAGACAATTTTAATTACAGAGCTAGTTGGAGCAATTTCATTGTGTCAGCTCAGCGGGGCAGTCCTAGTGTTTAGGATGTCTGGAGTCACAACCTTTTTCCCCTGGCAATAGCTCAACACAGGAGTCCTTTTGCCAAGTCCTTGTTCTAGAGCTCCAATGAATGATTTTGGTAATACACTTTATACTTGTTGCCTCACTAAATCCCTTGCTGGAAAAAACCCAACAAAAATAATAACAACAAACCCAATGTATTTAAAGTGGGGTATAAGGAAGGTAGAATGTGCACAGATCTTACTCCCACCTCAGAGGTTCAGAGACTATTTTCAATATATCCTCAGCTCAAGAGTCAAAAACGGTCCAAGTTGTATTGCCTGAATCCGCCTCTAATTAGGAATGTGTACACGGTTGATGACAATATAATTATCTAACAAAGAGTTGATATCGTATCTAGGAGGACTTAATATTGGTCAAGGATACAAAGTAAAGCATATGATTAAATGCTCTAAGATGCTACACAAGTTAATGGGTAAAGAGAGAATTAAACTAAATTGCTAGATCTAGATTGCAAAGAGTTAAATCAATAGGAGAAAACACTAGGGGTATATTCCCGCATAGGATTGATCCACCTAAATAACTCAACTAGGTTCAGCAATAATGGACTCTTTATAAATATGCAAACAATCACTAAATCAACCATTTGGTGTCTTTCAACGGCCAAGTAATGTTTATCTCAATCAACTCTTTCAAATTGATGAAAATTCAAATCAAAACCGATTGTAAACTGCTAATTAGATTCATCAAATCTCTAAGTGAATATATTAAGCTAGGGTTATGCTTTGGGTAATTGTTTATTGATTCTACCCAAACCCTAATAGTCTCTTTCAAGCACAATGGAGCAATTTGGCATGAAATCAATGTTTGTAACTACCAATTACAGCAGCCCATTATAATTTCATATTAATTGAGATTAATAGGGTTCACAACCATAGATAAAAATTTAGCTTCTCATGAGTAGAGAAGAAGAAAAAGAAGAATAAAGAAGAAAACTAAGCATGGTCGACTCACAAATCAATTTAAAAGAGAGAAATTCAAAGTGTGAAATAGATATTTAATTTATCTTCAAAATATAATGGGTACTCTCTAACTACTATATTCTTTACTGTAATGTTCAGAATTTCAGGAAAAATGACTAAAAAGACTAATTATACTAAGACCAAAACCCCAACTCTAATTTAAATTTGGTAGGCCAGTTTACTGTTATGGACCGTATCTTGAATTTATGATCCATAATTTGCATTATATTTTGGATTTTCAATTGCCTTATCGGCTACCGTACATCAATTTACGGACCCTATATTAAATTTACAGTCCATATATTCACTTTTTGGATTGCTTTCTACGTTGACAACTTTTTGAATCTGTGATCTATGGTGCCATTTACGATTCATATATTGAATGTGCAGATTGGATCTAGCTTCGTACTTTGCTGACAAATTTTTGCAACTCAATGGATTGGACCATGGTTGAAGTTACGAGCCACACTTTGGATTTGCAGTCCGTCTGCTCCATTTTTTGGCAGAAGTTCTGTGAATGGTGCCTCTTTCCTCCAACTCATTAGGAATCCTAAAACTTAGTAAAATAGCATCATTATTTACTTAATTTAATACTTAAAGGCATGTAAAACTCTATGAAAAGAAGTATAAATGTGTCATTAAACCCAGATACATCACCAAGAAGTCCATAAAAAGACATAATGAAATTACAAGAAACAAGTCATAGTAAAAAAAAAATAACTTGTAATAGAACAATACTATAAAAAAATATAATCGAATGATAAGAAACAATAGATAGTAACACAAATCGAAGAGTAAGATTCTACAAGATTAATATTATGACTACTAATATAGATTAACAATAATATAAAGCCCTCCTACCTGCTAAACTTCTACCCTAATCGTTATCCTCCACAACCTCTATCTATGGTCATGTCCACAGTAAGCTGAAACCGTACTATGTCCTATCTAGTCACCTCTCTCAAATACTTCTTCGATCTACCTCTACTTATTTTTAAACCATCCATAGACAACCTCTCACACCTATGCACCTAGCGGCAACAGTTCCTCTCTACACATGCTTGAACCTCTAGCCTTGTTTCTCGCATCTTATCCTCTATCGAGGTAACTCCTACCTTGTGCCAAATATCATTATTCCTAATCTTATCTCTCATAGTATGCCCATAGATCAATTATATTTTCAATGGACTACAACATATTTTTTCAATTTTCTTGTAAATGTTTGGTTCTAATCTTATGCACAAATAGATCCTTTCAATAATAATTGGAGCAGTCCCACCGATGGATGTATTTCCCCTGTAACTAAGAGTTATAGAAAATAAAATAACTTTAAATATGCAACATGCCTATTTTACAACGATACTGTTGCCTCAAATGACTGAGATTCGACTATTTTATGACCCTACACTAGTTCTATCATAGATTTGGTTGTTATGTTTATGATTTTTGATTAACTGATTATACCGATTCTTGCGACTATTACTCTAGGTTAGACTTGCTTCACTCTATCACTAGTCTAGAGAGTTTATTTCCTAGGCGGTTGGCAAATCTTCTTGAATTTCACATTTTAAAACTGGGTTAATTCACTTGGCATGTTTAGACTAGCCAGTCGCTTTGTGGCAGAAATCATTCTATTAGTTATTCATATTTTCTTGAGGACACGAAGTTGGATTATATTTTCCAAGCTACCTGGATCAATCAATACATACTCAATTCTAAAATTTAAAACATGAAGAGATATTACTAGTGCATATATGGATATGTGAGGCCGTTGCAATCCTTGCGGGTGAAGGTGGTTGAATCATGTTCCATATATTCTCGTTCCCTCTTTCCAATAGAGATAGAGATTTTTATATTTTTATGTTGAGTTGGTGAACTCGCTGACTGTTTTACCTTTAAAGATCATATGGATAGTATACTTTAGTTAAAGTGATTTCCTCGATCTTTTAACATTCCGCTTCTTATTAAGGTTCTGTTTGGCCCGATCTCTAAGGAATTCTACTATGTGTCCAACCCCGAGTAACCTTGCCACATCAATTCGTAAGTGCTTGAATCCCAGTTAGATACACATAGTTGTTATTATAGTCACATCATAGGTTTTTATTTCATTTATCTTGGAGGGAACGAATTTATTTATGGAATCGAGCCTTCTTAATGTTTCCTTGATCCCTTGGTGCTACCTTGGACCTTTTCATATTTTTCATTACTTAGCCCCTATTGATTCTTTCATGATCCACCGTAGAGATTTCTCTCAGTAGTTGGGAGGATGAATATGGTTTGAATCGTCCCCTCAAATTCCTTTCTCTAAAATCCGCGATATTTTGGGCCTACCTTAGAAATGACCCTTCACTTTGATTGGTGTTGTATCCCATTTATTATCTCGGCCCCTTATTTTAGTGAGTGCATGTAGTTTACCTTATTCTATGTTTTAGCTTTGAATTCTCTCAAACTTTTCTTTAGCTTGCATGAAGCATTAGAGTTATTTGGATTTAAACCATCAACAAATGCAGCTGTATCCCAATCTTTCGATATTGTGGGAAACATCATCCTTTCTTCCTAGAAGCTTTCCACAAAGCTTCGAAGTAGTTCTCCCTCTTGCTGCTTTATTTTAAAATGTCCTCTTTATGAGTTTTGACATTCTAGGCTCCTGCATGAGCCTTTCCAAACAGATCTACAAGCATAGCAAAAGAGTCAACATAATTTTTTGGTAATAGAATGTACCAAGTTAAATCTGCCTTCCTGAGCATTTGACCAATCTTTTTGAGCCCCAAATATTAGATCTCATATGGTAGAAGATTGTTCTAATTATTGTCGATTATTCAAGCTTCTACATGCTCATCAAGATCTATAGTCCTATCCTATTTTAGTAGATCTGATATCTTAAACCATTTTAGGATGAGTGACGGGGCCACGCTTGGATTGAAAGGCAATTAGGAGTACTTCTTGGTATCAGTCTTCCTAACAATCGATGGGGTCCTGATATCCAATCTATTCTAGAGTAGATCTCCTAAACAAAGCTAAGAAGTTCCTCTCTATATAGATCTATCGATGCCTGCACCAGTCCGTACCTAATTATAGTAGCGCTCGAGTTATTAGTAAGTCCCACTACACAAAGATTGGTTGAGTTGTTCATCAGAGTCCAGTCGCTCTTTAGCTAGATGGTATGTTAGCTCCGGTATAAAGGTTGCTAGTGGAGGTGGAAATGGAATCTTCCATCCATTTCATATAGACGTTCTGTGTAGTAATTATCCTGTCCATACATTTCTCTAGCATAGAGATTTTCCTATGGTACATCCCCGCTTCTCTCATGTGACGATGTTGACCCTTTTGTGGGATGTACTGATCACTATGGTACTCGCCATCACTTTCGCAAACATTGTTTGGAGTGTGGTTCTCTCTTGTATATCTTCTCTCCACATCTTCTTGTGAAGATTCCTGATCATATTCTTTTTCTCGTTCAACTCCTATAGTGTTTCAAAACCTTGAAGTTTAATGATACCAAAGGGTTAGGCTAGCCTGCTACTAGGGGATTGTTGCGTTGATCGCCGACAGCTAAGTTGTTATGTGGCGTCCAGACATGGTAGAGATTTTTTAGTGGGTAAGTCTTGATGACCCATAAAATAGTTTAAGCAATAGATCAAAATAATATCACAATTGCCTATCCCCACAATAATGCCAGACAATTTTTCAAAAAGAATTAATTGTTTGCAATAATAGTTAAATTTGTAAAAATGGAGTTAAGACAAGTGAATTAATGTTTAACAAGATCCATAATTTTCCGACTAAACTATTTGAGAAAGGACGAGTAAATTATTCTAAGAACAAGAATAAGAATCATAAAACAAATTGTGACAAGCAAGTAATAAGAAAATCGTAAATTGCTTATATTCTCAGAGCTTGATAATGGAATTCTTTTGTGTTCAAGAGAAGATAAGATGCCCTTGTTCTCTCATGAAAGAGTTTACTTGAGCAAAAATGCTAGTGACATAATATCAAAAAGGCTACTCTCAACAGTACTCATGTAGCATCACGTGCCTAAAGCCTAGAATTAGGCTTGAGGCTAATTGGCGTCTAAACAAAAATCATTCTGAGCATACACCAACTAGGCAAAGAGTTATAACTAAGAGAAGGCGATCTAATAAAAGAGGTACCATTGGTCTCCCGATCATGGAATGATCCTTGCTCTATCAGGATGCTAACATGCATAATACACTGCGGGTATTTCCTATAAGATGTCATCAATCCTAGACCAAGGATTCCATTGTGAATCTAGTTTCGGCTTAATCCGTGTTTCCATGTGTAGAATTCCAACTTGTTTTCCTATCGAACCCAATTTTATCCCATAGAATATACATTTCACTTTCTGATTTTTAGAAGTAACAAATTAATATATGCTGAGTCTGGAAACCTGCAGCTGTATCATGAAATGATACAACATAAAAGTATAATTAAACCTTTGAATGTGCGAGTAAGTGGGAAACATGGCGAATATTAATCTTAGCTAAATGACACGCAATGACCAACGTTGGGCCCAGACTGAACTTCTGATGTAATCTGAAATGGTCAAGATGACCTTTTTTGATGGTCAAGGACATGCCACTAGAGTACGGCTTCTTGAGTATGAGATCTTGCCTTGAATTGAGCTGCAATGCAGTGGAGTTTGGTGACTAGTGGAAGATCTATAACCGACATATAACCATGAGAGCTAGATGTGGAGTCCGATGTATACACCCCGGCCGGTACGAACCAATATACCTTTCAGGTATAAAGGCATGAACAGAATGATCACAAAAGTGCGGGGCCTGTCAGGCGAGTAATGCGCAACACACTAACTTAGCGTAGTTTTGGGAACTGGGTGTCTTTGGAACCCCGCCCGCTCGGTGCTAAGTCCTACTCCCAACGGAAAATCTAAACTAGAACTACTAGGCTTGTGGCTCGAGCGGGGTCCAAGACTGAGAGTCGGGGACATGGCGAGAAGTACCTCCCAGGCCTTATTGGACCAAATGCGGGCGAGTTTTAGACGAGTCCAAGGCGATCTGCGGAAGCGTCGCTGCTTGTCTAAGAACATCTGTAAAATAAGCTTGAATTGGGAGTCTGGGCTGAACAAGAGAACCTATATCTAAATTTAAGGCTGACCACCCCAATGGACAAAAATACTAGATTTTGGTGGATTACGATGGCGAGAGCTGCCGACACCTCGGGTGAAGTCAGGCGGTCATTTGAAACTTTACGAATAATCTTTGAAGAGGTTCTACGTTCTAACTGATCTAACTACTAAGCAGCTAATAGAGAACACAACTTATTCCAACAACATGGAAATTTCGTAATATGTGAAATTTAATGAATTTAAAGAGAGGATCTCGTCAACAGGGTAATCGTTCTTCCCAATGGAATAATTACTCACACACACACACAAATATATATATAATAAGAAATTATAGGATATTCAGCCCAAAACATACTTTGCAAAATAGGCCCAGATTTAATACGCAATAATCTTTACTCGGGGTACAGGGGCTGAAAATCATCTTGGAAAGACAACAACAATTTACTTATGAATTGATGAAGATCGTATGAATAATGAATATGGAAACGCTTAATTGAAATTAACGAAAACCAACATGAAAATCTCAAGGCTAAACTGATTGAGAAATTATGGGATGATATTGGGGGACACAAGGTAAGGAAAATTTCCTTGTTGAATTCCCACATACCAGACAAAAATCCTTCCGGAGAAGAAGCTTGAATTGCTACGAGAGATGGCTAGTATTTCTTGGAGGGTTCTTGAGATGAGAACTTTCAATGTTTTACGGCGAGTGAGGAATGAGGAATGAACCATTTTCCCACTAAAGCGTCTAAAATTATTACTAAAATGATGTAGTTTAAATCTTGGGATAGTATGAAATTACTAAATAGCCCTTAGAAATTCGCGGGAAAAAAGCATCGGGTGACCTAACAGGTGACCTAACGTGTTGTGGTGGGTGACCCGACTCGTGGTCACTCCGTTAGTACACTGGCTAAAAACTCAATAAAGTGATAACGAATGACATAACGAGAGACGTTGCGGGGACCACGACTAGTTTCCCCACCGTCAAACACACTGTCAACAAATACATTCCTAACAGGCCTGACCGCCAGGTGACCTAAGCATTCGTGGTCGCGGCCACGACTCGTGAAGTCCTCGTTGGTACAACGCCTCCCTTCTCAAAATCTCAAACCTCCTTCTCATGGCTCATCTAACAGTCGTGGGGTCATAACTAGTCGTTAGGTGGGTCGTCACGTAACTTTTCTACGGCTTTTCCAGATTTCCATATTTAAGTCCGGAATTAGATTTTGAGTTTCGGGGCATTACCTGAACATGCATGATAGACTCACATCAGCAATCCACGAGAATCCCTAACGGTAGTAGACACATGAATCGGGCATCAAGAATATCACAAATAGATTCATCCCCACAACAAAGTAAGCTGACACATATGAAAAGTAGAACCATGATCACCTAAAGTAGTAGCCATTAGATTAACTACGAGAATGGTACTGTAATTATTGCATACGAGGCCTCTACCTTAGGCCGGCTCGGAATGCATAGAAATAATCTTGACGACCTATCTTGTGATCCACTCCCCCTGGGTTGTGTAGCACCTCTGCTGGACTGAGTATTACCTCTTCCTGTCTAAGCACCCCCTCTGTTAGGTTGGGCTCCACCTCTACCAACTAAGTCGCCCCGCCAAAATCGAGGTGATCCTTATTGAAGAGCTTGTCTTCCCTACCTACTATAAATGGATCAGGGAGTTAGATGTGGGATGATCTGTCCACCTTATCAAAACGCAAAGGAAACAATCTGTGAATATGGCTATACTCTCCATATTCGTGACAAACCTTATCAATCATGGGCCTCACGAGTAGGAGGCCGAAGATATAAGCAAGCCTAAAAATTCGAACAAAATAATATGTGCCCCCCGTGATACTTGAGTACATTGGTGGCCCTTGGCAGACGCAGGCGATACATCACGGGTGAGCAGGAACGGACTATCCTTGAGGAACTAAAGCACGGGAAAAAGATCCACTAAAACTACCTCCCTTTCGAGCCTTCTTGTCGGTGTTCTTCGTATAACCATCATGCTTAACCTCATCCACATTCTTCACATATTCCACCACGTCCTAGAAGGTCTTACCTGGATGAGACCATGTGCAAAGATAAGCAACTAGAGCCTCGCATTCGGGCCCTTCACAAGCCGCCTTATCCTCTCCTCCTCTAGGGGTAGTAATAGTAAGGGCATAATTGGACAAGGAGTGGAAATGAGCCTCTGCTACTACAACTGAGAGGTCCTTCTCAATATTAGTTAGCTCATCACGCTTCCGATCACACAAGGTGCGAGAGGCATATACTTCTCGGGGAAGGTGGGTAGGCGAGTCCCATGTCATTGGAGGTGACCTGTGACCCTGCACTCCCGCTAACTCCCCCAATGAAACAGCATCTCCCGTAGTACGCAAAATGAACGAACTCTGCCCATACTTCTCTCTTGCTCCCATCTTATAGAGCCTCTCATGAAAGTCGATAATAAACTCGTAGGCATCCTTAGCCTCAGTGCCATAGAAAGTGGGAGGATTTATTTTCCTGAACCTCCGAAAAAATCATGCTCATTTCTAGTCACCAGCCTCGGGAACATGTTTGTATTAGAATTATTGTCTGTACGGGGAGCTACAGTTGCTGCATGTTGTACCCATGAGTGTTTACCTATCGGGCCTGCAATTGCGGCTCCATTACTACTAACTCGCTCGGCGAGGTTTAGAAACTGAGCCAAAACCTCCCGGGGAAGCCGGAGTGGATTCCACACACTGCATGCCGATATCGCCACCTCCTCATTCTTTTCTCGAACCTCTGGAAGCTTCTTGAAACGTAGACCTCTCTCGGACTAGAACGACAACTAGGGCTTCACCCATGGTATTTGCTCTCCATCCGCATCATCAAACCCTCCCTCTAACCTATCCTCTACCATAGGCTAACTCCGATGGCGCTCGATGCCTCTTCTCGACTCCTAGGCTTGTCTTCACCATCTATGAGAGAAAAGAAAAGTTGTTAGGTACCGAATTTGGATCACCACAAATGCGGTGGAATCAAGTAATAACACGAAAAGAAAGAAAGGAGGGAGTTTTCCTAAAGTTTTGTAGCCTCTTGAAGATATGTAATGGGCGTCTCCGCATCGATCCGTGAGAGTCTACTAAATTAAATCCTTGTACAATGTCTCACACCAACCATGAGACTACTAAATTCGTCCTTGAACAATGAGATCAATGAACCTAGGCCTTGATACCATCTTTGTTACAATCTAAGTGGCCGTGATTGGCACCCACACTAATCACCTTGATGGACGAACCATCATGTCCCAACTAACCCATCAAAATTGAAACATTCAAGCTAATCAAATAAATTATCATAAATCGCATAGCCGAAGATTTACATTAACAAAGGAAATACCCGCGAAATATCTATTACATCCTTACAATTTGAAAGTCATTATACAAGAGACTCTAACTTAAACATTGTCTAAGAGTAGAAGAAGAAAAATAAAGTAATGAAGTAGTATTTGAAATAAAATAAAATAACGAGTTATGTCTAGAATCAAAGACATTTTCTACGGGGACTTGCAGCAACCTGGGAAGGAAATTAGCTTACCCTCAGATAACTTGTCACCGCCGTTATATATGGAGTCGAGAAGAATTTCCTGGATCACATTCTACACTCAGAAAATAAGTGCAGGAGTAGCATCAGTACAAATATAATGTACCGGTAGGTATCATTTGCCGACCTTAAAGAATAACATATATATATATATATGTGTGTATATATAAAATAAATAACATACAACCACCAAAATATATAATCACTAGGCAACATAACTTCTAGAATGATTCAGATCAAGGTTATAGTTGGTTTACTCACTGGATTAGGCCTCAGTACGGTAGTACCTAGATCGCGGTAGTGGTCTCGCCACAGCGCTAATGGTACCGCTATAGCGTTATGATAGGCAATAACTCTACCAAGCTGACAACTTTAGATTCTCACTTAAAAAATTCTCAATAGTCATTTCAATCAACTCATTACAAGTTTGTATATAAATGAATCCTCAATAATTAATTCATTAACTCGTCACAAGTTGTAAATAACTGAATCCTCAACAATTAATTCATTAACTCAGTACAAGTGGTATATAACTATACATGTTTCAAAAAAATAAGACATAGACAGGTATAACAAAATCATAATCCATATGTGAACCACACAATCAAGGTTTCATGTCTCATGCGGTCCTCATATTCTTGAATAAACTTGACCTCTTTCGGCGTTTCTCCAATATCATACCTTCAGTAATGTGCCGGGCACAAGCCTCTGTCACGTCACTATATAGCACACATCACTGTATATCAGTATACACATATGCTAAGGGGTCTTCTTTTTGCCATTCTAGTCATGACCTACAGAGAACTCTAGAAATTCATGTACTGTACTAGCGTGGTACGCGTTGATACTTATCTACTCGTCCGAATGCTCCCCTCAGACATGAGCTATATAACTGCTCACTTGGATGCTTACCTCAGGCATGAGCCTTTCATCTCAAGATAAAACATATTATCCACTTTCATTCTCTTATTCCATATACTATGAATTGGTCACAGTATGTCCGCTCAGATGTATCAAGCTACCTTCACCAACTTGGTTCTACTTACCAACATTCGATCAATCACATGACAATTAAAAAAACACATCCGGTGTCACGATATAAAAAAATTCACAGAAATATTTACTACGAAAATAACCTCAAAGTTCACTATACAAGAATGTTTAACACATCACAATATTAGCAACAATTAGCGTCCGAAGACCAACTAAACCTATTGTAAATCTACACATATAAAAATCATTATATAAATACAAATCATTATATAAAGTCTAACTCCTCTAAAACCATAACCTACCTCGATTGTAGAATGGGAGAATATAGCTATTCCACAGGAGTTTCACCTTTTCTTAGCGCCTCTAAAATGTTTGAAGTCTAAACACAAGCAAATAAACAATATTCAATCATATAATTCTTCATTTGAGGAATAGAGATCTGATTCTACCCCATTCCACCCAATATAATGGTCAAATTAAATATTTGAAAGGTCAATTTATCACTTCTAATTCCCACATATGTCATTCCCACCTATTTCATGGAGTTTCAACTTTTTCAACCCTTTCGAATTAGTTAATAATGCTAAAGGTCTCCATTTTACCAATATTCGGGTCTCAAGTATCCCTCAATTGAAATACATACCTTCACATACCCCTAGGAAGCGTCCATTACCCACTTTTAGGCCTAGGAGTCAACACCCTATCATTCTTATTACCCTGGCCCTAGTTTTCATAAACTTAGGGTTCTTAGCTAGGAATTCACCATTGGAGACTACTTTTTTATTCTGGGGTGTTAAGGAATCGAATGAGGGAAAAAAGGACTAGAATTCTTACCTTCAGAAGGAGAAACTACTTAACCCTTAGAAATCACCCTTCTACTGTCAAAGTTCGTGCCTTCGAATAATGGGGTGAAAAATCTCAAAAATCCTGACATAAACCATCACACTGCCCCCCGTCGCCCACTGCGTTGGTCCTATTTCCACTGCAGCGTACCCGCTATGGCAATCAGAGCCTTGCCACAGCTGACTCGATGATTATTCTCCCCGGGACTGCCCCCATCACCAGCAGACCAATGAAGAGCTGGCACATACTTTTGTGGAAAAGACTTAACCCACACACCAAAATTTTGTTATATTCTGTAGCAGGGGGTCAAGTAGTGGAGAAAACATATGAGAAACTGTACACTTTTCTGAACAAGATTACATAAGGAAATCCTGAGTGGCGTAGAAATGCATCAAGGGGAGCAGTCAAAAAAATGACTAGAATGATAAAGGCAGATAGTGTGAAGAGTTTGCCTCCTTTCAGAATCAAATGATGACTTAATTTAGCAGGTTGAATTTGGTACAATCGCAGGAACAGGTACATACAGTTCAACCAGCTCCAAGTTTTTGTGAAATATGTGGAGGAAGCAGCCATGTAGAAGACTCTTGTGGAGCAAACCCAACGTCAGTCAACTTTTTAGGTGATGTGTAGAGGGGGAACAATAACTACAGGAATACCTACAATAAAAACTAGTAGAATCACGCCAACTTCTCTTGGGGTGGAGATCTGGGATAGTGTCAAAATTTTTAGTAGTCTCAGCAACAATATCAGTAGCAGGGTAAGAAAGCTAGTGCACTCAAGAAACATAGCGGAGATGTTGCAGAAGATCATGTTGAACCAAGCCAAAACGGCTGCGAAGCTCAAAAACCAGCAGGTGAAAACCAGGAACTTAGAGAAGCAGATGGGGCAATTAGCTCCAGCTCAAAACACCAAACATAAAAAGGGGGTTTATCTTGTAACACAGATTCAAGCCCGAAGAAGGCCATGGCTATCATCTTGCGAAGTGGGTGAGAGCTAGATAATGCACTAGTGAAACATAATAAGAATAAGGTGCAAGCTGAGTTGACAAGACCAGGCCCCTCTACTGACAATGGCAAAGGCAAGGTAGATGTACGGAATAGTACAACTAGCAAAGAGACTACCACCATCATCCCCTCAAAGGCTTCTGAAAAAGCAAGGAGGATGCTTGTTTTAAGAAGTTCTTTGACATTTTCAAAGAACAACATATAAATCTACCCTTGATTGATATTTTTTAGGGAATGCCTCAGTATACAAAGTACTTAAAGGAGTCCAACAAGAAGAGGTTGGTTGATGTGGAGACAGTGTCTCTCAGTGAAGAGTGCAATTCAAGAGTGATGAGCAAACTACGAAATAAGCTCAAATACCTAGGGAGTTTCACTCTCCCAATACAAACTGGTGGAAGTGAGTTGGTGCATGCCTTGTGTGATTTAGTGAAAAGTGTGAAATTAATGCCCCTATCACTGTTCAATACACTTGGTTTGGGAAAACTAAGGCCATCAAGAGTTGGGTTGCAGCTGGCTGATCAAACCAAAATGGTTACTGAAGGGATCATAGAGGACGTGCTCATCAATATTAGTGAGTTTATAATCCCTACTAAATTTATTATTTTTGACTTTGAAGTGGATGACATGGTACCAGTTATATTGGTCGTTCCTACCACCGGTGGAGCAATGATAGATATCAAGGCAGGTGTCACGCCCCGAGCCTACACCCTGAACGTAACACGGTACTTGAAGCCACAAGTGACCCCAAGTAAATCCCTGGTCTATCATACACTAACATTATGAGTAAACATGAACATTGGAAATTAAAAATAATAGCATAAAGTATTTAAGAAGAACAAATCTGAAAGTAAAGGTTCAAATCTTTAAATACACTGAATACACTGAAAGCCATATTTTTMTAAAAGCCATCTAACTGAGGAGTTGCTGGGACAAACACCCAGCTAACTCTAACACTAAATAGAACCAAATGAAATAAATAAACAAGCCCTCGAATGAGGAGGACTCACACTCTGATCTGCTGGAATGGAATGCTCTGAAACTGAAGTAACTATCTGTGCTGAACCTGAGAATCTGCAGCTGTATCATGAAATGATACAGCATGAAAAGCATGCCTCCGTACTTTGAATGTACTGAGTAAGTGGGAGAGACATACTAAATATAAAGAATGAATTGAAATTACATGCCATGACCAACAAGTACTGAGCTGAACTACTGATATATAATCTGAATTGGTCAAGACGACCCTGTCTAATGGTCATGGACATGCCCTAAGTCGAATTCACTGAATTTGAGATATTGTACTGAACTGAGCTGCTTATTCTGATACTGGACTAGACCGACTAGTGGGAGGGTCTTTAACCGACATTTAACCATGTGAGCTAGATGTGTAGTCCGATGTATACACCCCACCGGTAGGACCTAATATACCTTGCCAGGGTATAAAGGCATGAACTAAGTGATCACAAAAATATATTTGGGGCCAATCAGGCCAAGTAATACTGAAGCCTACATTGGCAACGTAGTTATGCGAACCTGGGTGCGCTGGAACCCTGGCCCGCTCGGTGCTAAGTTCTACTCCCACAGGAAAACCTAAACTGAACTACTAGGCTGATAGCTCGAAACTGAGGTCCAAGAATAGTCATGGACGAATAACTACATGTACCCTGAGAGTCTTATCGGACCATATTCTGAAACTAGGTTCTAAGACCGTTCAGAGCTACTTATTTAGAAGCGTCATAACCATCAAAGAACATCTAATAACTTAACTGGGGTCCTGCGGCTTGTCAGAGCTATAACTGAATGTCATGACCACCTAATGTACCAAATATCTGAAATCTAAATTTGAGTCTGAAAATTGGGAGGCACCACTGACACCTCAAAAATAAACTGGAGTCAAATTGAGCAGTCGAAATTTTCTAGACAACACTGAGGTTGCTAAAATATGACTGACACTAGACTAATATGGTTCTGACTAAGACTAGACTGATACAGTTCTGTATTCTAACTAACTAAATTTCTAAACAGCAAACAGAGAGATCATTCATGCCGACAACACGGATAAATCATACTAAAAGGAAAATTTCATGAATTTGGGAGTTTCATTCAATAGTGAAAAAATCATTCTCATTCATGGGATATTTATAAACACATGTGAATAGCAAGAAAATCAAAGAATTCATCCCAAATAATTTTTCCTTCACAAAATAAAAACTCAAGGAGCAAGAACCTTTACTCAAAGATTAGGGCTCGTATTCACTTTTGTAATAATACTGATAAACTGGTGAGGAACTGGTGAAGATTATATCAACAATAAATATGGACACCATTCTAAGTGAATTTAATGAAAATAAACATGAAGATTTCTCATACTCGAAAATTCAGGGCTTAGAATTACTAGAAGAAACTGAAGAGAATCTTGGGGGTACAAGGGAAGAACAATCCCCTTGCTAAAACCCCACATACCTAATTAAGAAGCCTGGAGGAATTGCTGGAGAATTGAAGAAGAGGGATCTGCCCTAGTTTGAAGCTCTAAACTTCTCTGAGAGGAACTCTGCGTTCTGTTTCTGGGAAGTTTGAGTGGGGAATGAGGAAAAGAACCCATTACCCCCACTAAAACTTCTGAAACTGGTGCTTAAACGGCGTGGTTTAATGCCTTGGAGAATAGGAATTTACTAAATAGTCCTCAGAAATTTGCTAGGAAAAATTGCCAGGTGCTCCTAACGGGTGACCTAGCGAGTCGTGGTGTCTCCAAATGACTCGTGGTCATGCCCATAAGGTACACTGCCTGGAAACTCCAGTAGGTGACCACGAGTGATATAACGAGTCGTGGTCACTAGACAGCACTCGTGGTCACCAGTCGCCGACCACACTGTCTCACCCCCTGGGAAATTAATACAAGGCTTGTCACTAGTCACTCAATGAGTCGTTCCCACTGACGACGACCCRTGGGGGAGGATGTCAAAACCTTACCCATAAAAAAAAGTACATAGACCTGCTCACAAAGAGCTACAAGACAGCCAAAAAAGACCACCCRTCAAGTACACTGTCTACTTCTCAAATTCTAAAAATTTGGCTTGGCAACGGGCAACTTAACGAGTTGTGTGGCCTGACAACGACTCGTGGGGTCATCTGTTAGGAACATTAAAACATATTCTTGGCATCCTTCTCACGACTGACCTGACGAGTCGTTGGGTCCCTTAATGACCTGTCCGGTTGGTCGTTTCGCAACTATTTTGCAGTTTTTTGGATTTCTGAATTAAGTCTCAGATATTAATTTTGAGCTTCCGGGGCATTACAATATCTCCCCCTTGGAAACATTCATCCTCGAATGTTAGAAAACTCATAGAAACCAGAAAAATAACAATCAAAACATTTAAATACTGGTCATTCAACTTTAAAATGACCGAAGTGGCTACCTCCAATTTGGAGAATATAACTGAACTGAATTTTGCTTTTCATAAACACAACTGAAGTCAGAAAGAAAATTTAGATACATGAACTGAATTCAACAAATAATTTAGGTCTTAAAACAAAATTCACATATCAAACTGCAATAGAGTCGGTAGAGAACAAGTGTGGGTATTTGGCCCTCATATCTGCCTCAGCCTCCAACGTAGCTCCTTCAACTTGCTGATTCCTTCATAAAACCTTGACGGAAGTTATTTCCTTATTCCTCAATCTACGAACCTATCGGTCTAGGATTTGAACAGGTACCTCATCATAGGTGAGGCTATCCTTGACTACCACATTATCCAATGGCACCACAGAGGTTGTATCTCTGATACACTTTTTCAAAAGTGTTACATGGAAAACTGGATGTACAATTGCTAGTTCTGAAGATAACTCTAGCTCATAGGCTACCTTGTCGATACACCTCAAAATCCTATAAGGTCCCACATACCTTGGACTGAGCTTCCCCTTCTTTCCAAACCTCATCACCCCTTTCATGGCTGAAATTTTCAGGTACGCCCAATCATCAACAGTAAACTCCAACTCTCTTCTCTGCACATCTGCATAAGATTTATGGTGGCTCTGAGCTGTTTTTAACCTTTCTCGGATGAGCTAAACTTTCTGCATTGCCTCATGAACCAAGTCTGGCCCTATCAAAGTAGCTTCACCAACTTCAAACCATCCTATAGGAGATCTACACCTCCTACCAGACAATGCCTCAAACAGGGCCATCTGAATGTTGGAATGGTAGCTGTTGTTGTATGCAAATTCGATAAGAGGCAGATGGTCATCCCATTTACCCTTAAAATCGATCGCACATGCTCTTAGCATATCCTCTAGAGTCTGAATACTCCGCTCAGCTTGCCCATCTGTCTGTGGGTGAAAAGCTATACTGAGCTTGACCTGAGTGACAAGTCCCTTCTGAAAAGACTTCCAGAAATAGGAGGTGAACTGGGCTCCCCTGTCTGAAATAATGGACAAGGGTACCCCATGAATTCTGACCAATTCCCCAATGTAAAGCTTAGCATAATACTCAGCTGAATCTTTGGTTTTGATTGGGAGGAAATGTGCTTACTTAGTCATCCGATCTACTACCACCTATATAGAGTCATGTTGCCGATGAGTCCGAGGTAGATGATCAGGGGCATATTTATATGCCCAAGTGATACTCGAATGCATCGGTTTTGCCTTGTTTATTCAACAATGTTAGTACATTCTCATGTAAATTGTAGGGAAGTGTGAATTTATACTAACCAACATGATTAGCG
>JACEIK010002950.1:77118-91847 GCA_018107945.1 Datura stramonium
AAAAAATAATTTTCCCACAGTGTAAAGGAGTGAAATGATGAAAAGAAAATAAAGAGAGGAAAAAGCAAAGTGATGAAAAGCAAGAAAAAGAGTCAAAGGTACACTTGCCAGATGTAAAGAAAATAAAGTGCTTAACAAATCTTTGTTGTTTGGTCTGGTGTGGGGGTTGCGTAAAGGAGTTGAATAAAAAATGTGTAATGAAGAAAGACTCCAAGGTTGGGAGGAGGAAGAAATAACTTATGCCCAGAATATGATGGGATGTATGGAAAAAGCGCTTAAGGATACTAGTTGTTATTATTGGTTAGCCCAGTAGTTACTAGTTCCGTAGCTTACATTACAACCCGTTAAGTCCTACGTGATCTTACATCACGCGTCCCTATATTAGTGGAGTAATACACTAGAGGCAAGATTATGGTTCCTGACACAATGCATGTGAATTCGTTTGGGAGAGTGAGCGAAATTGGGTGTGTCTAGACCCCGGCATGAATTGTTGTAGAATTCATGTGATTAGAACAGGGGATGCATGTGAATTCGTTTGGGAGAGTGAGCGAAATTGGGTGTGTCTAGACCCCGGCATGAATTGTTGTAGAATCATGTGATTAAAATGGGGGGAAACTCTTATGTGTGAGGGCACATGTTGGAAGAAAGAATAAATTGCCTGATATCTTAGCCGCCTAATGTGCATGAGTTTGCCGATATCGAGAGCCGATTTGTGATGCTCCAGGTGGTCTTGATATGTTGGATATCAGTGTAATGATGATGCCAAGCATGTTTTCTTGATGATTTGTAAGGTGAATAGTCACAGTAACTGCAGAGCTCGGATTGTCGAGCCAAAGTAGCCATGATGGGATGTCACCTGCATGAGGTATAGAGTATTGTTCGAGGACGAACAAGATTTTTAAGTGTGGGGTAGGTGATCAGGGCATGGCCATGCCCAAGTGATACTCAAATGCATCGGTTTTGCCCTCTTTGTTTATTCAATGTTAGTACATTCTCATGTAAATTGTAGGAAGTGTGAATTTATACTAACCAACATGATTAGCGTTGTTTTGCAGAAAAACATACTTTATGGAGCCAAGATGCATGTTGGGAGGAATCGTAGATGGACTCGGAGCAGCAAGAAGCACTGAGAAGCAAGAAATAAAGAGGCTCCGTGATGGAGCGTGACACGCTGCCATCGCGTTATGCATCCCGCCCGGAGATATACTTCAAGAATTTCCGCAGAAGGTCCGCGATCGAGCCGTGGCACGGGGGCCGAATTTCCCGGATCTTGACATTCCAGAGAGCTCGCTGCACCGTGGCACGCCGGGGCATGCCCGTGGCTGCCGTGCCACGTTGGGAGCAATTACCCGGACGGCTAAATTCCGCAGAGCCTCCGCAGACCGTGTCACGAGGCAGTGGTTCACATAAACCCGTGACATGTTAAGCTTGTTATTCGAGAAAAATTCTCCCCAGTATAAATAGAACACTTAGGTTCATTTTTAATTATTCGGACTTGGTGGAGCAAGAACGTGGGTTACAGCATTTGAGAGTGACTAAAATTTTAGGTTTTCTATCCCTTTCTTCTTTCTTTCAAGTGTTTGTATGATTTACACTCATTTAACGATGTTTAATCCACAAATGAGTGGCTAATTCTACTTCTTGCTGAGGTTAGAAACCATTGTATTGAAATGTAATTGTTGATTATCTCAAGTTGCTGCATCTTTTCTTCTATGGTTGTTCTATTTAATTCTTGTTCTTACCGCATTAATATTTGGTCAATGTTAATGTACATCTGAAAAGTCCGGTTTCACCCGAGAGGGCACGCAACCGGAAAGTTGTGAATTAATAGGATATGATCTGTTCTTTGTTTGGGAAAATTGAGAATTGATTTACCTTCTGTGATAGAAATATAAATCAAAGCCGTATTAGTCATGTGTAGAATCGGGTTTGTATGTCTAGAACATGAATTTTTCATCACGCATGTAGGAAGGTTCATGTTCTTAAGTTAAGAGCCAAATAGAGTTTTAATTCATAGGCATAAGTTCCTACTAGCAACCGAGAAAAGATAAACCACATAGATCGATAATTAATTTCTTTACATGTTCGTTCGCCAAAGATGCTCACATTCATAGTTCGATCACTTGTATAATTATTTTACTTCTAGTATAAAAATAGTTCAAGCAAAATATAAAAACTTTTCTTTACACTGTTGTCCATTTTTAGAGCAAAGAAATTGACACTTGGAGGAGATTTTTGTACTCCTGTAGTCCAGTCTCTGTGGGATCGATACCTGGCTTACTTAAGCCATTTTCACACTTGTTCGACCACGCACTTGCGTGTAGTCTCCACAGCCGAACAAAGAGATCCCTAATAAAGTCCATATTTACCTCTTCCCACTTCCATGTGGGTATACGACATCTTGAGTCATGCCCCTGGCCTTTGATGTTCCACCTTGACCTGCTGCGTTCGGGTACTTAGTTATGAATTCGGCAATGTCTCTTTTCATGCCGCTCCACCAGTAAATATTCCTCAAGTCGTGGTACATTTTAGTGTCACTGTGGTGAATAGAATACCTTTGAGCCGTGTGCCTCAACCAAAATCTCGCCGTCCCAACTCACGATATCTGACACACACAACCTTCCTCGATAACGAGCACCGCATCTTCCACCTTGGGAGAAAGCCTCAACTTCTTTTATAAGAACCACCTCCTTGAGTTTGAGAACTGATGTTCATCTTGTATAGACTTAACTTCAACTACTAAAGATAAATTTGACCCACTTACTACCGCTCCCCTTTGGCTGAGTCTAAGAGTTACACCCCTAACAGAGCTAGTCTCAGAACTTTTGCTAACTCCCTTTTTCCTCCCTCAAAGTGAGCGACACTTCCCATAGATCGCCCGCGTAGGGCGCGCCCACCACATTGGCCTTGCCCGAGTGATACAACACACTTCATGTCATAATCTTTCGTGAGCTCTAACCACCTTCTCTATCGAAGGTTTAGGTCCTTCTGGCTAAACACATACTGAAGACTCTTGTGATCTGTGAACACATCTACGTGAGCTCCATACAAGTAGTGTCTCCATATTCTTAATGCGAATACAACCACCGCTAACCCAAGTCATGAGTTGATAATTCTTTCGTGTGAACTTTGAGTTGTTTGGAGGCATAAGATATCACTTTTCCTCTGCATCAAAACGCAACCAAGGCAACTCTGGAGGCGTTACAATATACAACCAACCCATCTGTTCCTTCCGGCAAGGTTAATGACTGGAGCGGTAGTGAGTCGAGTCTCGCCTCTGGAAACTCTTCACACTCATCCGACAATTGGAATTTCACCTTCTTCTGTGTTAACTTAGTCAAAGGAGAGGCTATGGAGGAGAACCTTCAAAAAACCATCGGTAATAACCCGCTAAGCCTGGGAGAAACTCCCGATTTCGGCCAGAGAGGCAGGGGTCTAGGCCAATCCTTCACTCGCCGCTATTTTATGAGGATCTACTTGTATCCCTTCACCTGAGACCACATGACCCAAGAAGGTCACAGACTTCAACTAGAATTCACACTTACTGAACTTGGCAAATAACTGGCGATCTGAAGGGTCTATAATGCTAACTTTAGGTGATGGCATGCTCTTCCTCATTTCTGGAGTACACTAGAATGTCGTCGATAAATACGATGACGAACATATCTAGGCAAGGCTTCTAAGCCCTGTTCATTATGTCCATGAAGGCTGCTGGGGCGTTAGTCAACTCAAAGGACATCACCACAAACTCATAGTGACCATACCGAGTTCTAAATGCTGTTTTCGGTATGTCACTTTCTCTAACCTTTAACTGATGGTATCCTGACCTGAGATTGATCTTCGAGAAATAACTCTCTCCCTGAAGCTGATCAAATAGGTCATCAATTCTAGGTAAGGGATATCTGTTCTTTACTGTAACTTTGTTTAGCTGACGGTAATCTACGTACATTCTGAGGGTACCGTCTTTCTTACGCACGAATAGCACTGGAGCACTCCAGGGAGAGATGTTGGGTCTGATGAAACCCTTATCAAGAAGATCTTTTAGCTTCTCCTTCAACTCCTGAAGCTCAGCTAGAGCCATTCTATAAGGAGGGATGGAGATGGGCAGAGTATCTGGATGGAGATCTATCCAGAAGTCTATTTCCCTTTCATGGGGAACTCCAAGAAGACCTCAGAAATACATCTGGGAATTCGCTGACTACTAGAACTGACTGAATGGTTGGGGTCTCAGATTTGGAATCCTTGACTCGAACCAGATGATATAGACACCCTTTGGAAATGAGTTTTTGGGCCTTAAGGTAGGAAATAAACCTACCCTTAGGCGCTGAACAGCTACCCGACCATTCTATCACGGGCTCATCTAGAAACTGAAACTTGACAACTCTAGTCCTGCAGTCAACTGAGGCATAGCAGAAGTGTAACCAATTCATGCCTAGAATAAGTTCAAATTCTACCATGTCTAGCTCTACAAGATCAGCTGGAATGATTTTATTCAGGACTAAGACTGGGCAATTTCTATATACCCGACTGGCTCTAAATGACTCGCCAACTCAGGTGGAAACTGAGAAGGGTTCTGATAGGACCTCTGAACTAATGTCAAATTGAACTGCTACATAAGGAGTTACAAATGAAAGGGTAGGTCCTGGATCTAGGAGGGCATACACGTCTAGATGAAAGAGACGCAACATACCAGTAACTACGTCTGGTGAACTTTCCTAATCTTAATGAGAAGAGAGAGCATAAAAACGATTCTGGCGTTGACCGCCATCTGTACATGATGGGTTGGCCTGCTGAGCTGGTCGACCTACTGGAGCTGATGAGGTACTGGATTGTGAACTTCCTCGCCCTGCTGACGAACACTCTCTGAATCGATGCCCAAGCTGTCCATAATTGAAACAACCCTCTCTACCCTATAAACACTCTCCAGGATGGTTTCTGTCGCACTTGGGGCACATTGGATACTTGTTTCCTGAATTGTGGGCCTGAGATTGAGTGCCAGATGACCCACCCCTCTGATCCTGGAGGAAATGAAAGGTTGGTACGCTGGCTGAGCTAGGTGTTGGGGCCCTCTACTGTTGCTGTTGTTGTTGCTGTTGCTGTTGTGGGCGGCTACCACCGCTAGACCTCTGGTGGCCAAAATCTGTATGATCAGCTCTTTCCCGCTTGTTCTTACGCTCCATATCTTTCAACTTCTCGACCTCAATCTGTTGAGCGTAAACAATTAGGCTGGACAAATCCATGTCTTTCATCAGCATCGTGGTCCTGCACTCCTTGAGGACTAGATTAGACACTCCATTAACGAACTTCAGTATGCGAGCCCTCGGCTCGGCCACCATCTCTAGAGCATACTTTGATAGTCTAGTAAACTCCACAACATACTTCTCCACTATCAAGTTGCCTTGTCGTTGGTTCATAAACTCTACCATCTTAGCCTCCCTCAACTCCCCGGGAAAGAACCTGTCTAGAAAAGCTGTATGAAACTCCTCCCACTCAACTGGTCCTGCTTCTGCTGACCGCCCCTCCTTCCACTGCTCGTACCAAGCCTGGGCTACCCCTTTTAGATGATAGGCAGCTAGGTCAGCACTCTCAGAGGAGCTGAAACCCATGATCCGGGTGATCTTTCTGATCTCATCTACAAAGCCTTGTGGGTCCTCTCCCACCTTTGTTCTGTGAAAGTCTTGAGGGTTCATCCGGGTGAAATCCCGCACTCGGGTAGCAGCTGCAGACCCACTTTTGGCTACTGGAACCACCTGCTGGTTCACTTTATTGGTGACGGTCTGAGCAAGCAACTGAATTGTCGCCCTGAATTCGACGATAGACAAAGAGTCATCTTGAGGAACTGTCGAAGTTGGTGGAACAGTCTATTGGTGTTTCCGGGTCTTCGTCCATTTCCACGTCAAGGAGGCATGGTTCACTGAAAGGAAAAGGACATGCTTTAGAAAGACGTCTCTTGAATAGGACTTTAACGCACGATAAATAACATGAACAAAAGGGGAATTTTCCTAATAACATCTCGTAGCCTCCTCTTCATAAGTGTGGCGCGCTTCACACCTATGAGAAGGAATCTACTCGATGCGGCTTTCTGAATTGTCGAGGATACTCTAAACCTAGTGCTCTAATACAAAGTTTGTCACGCCCTGAGCCTACACCTAGGACGTAACACGGTACTTAAAGCCACAAGTGACCCCAAGTCAACCCCTGGTCTATCATACACTAACATCTAGAGTAAATATGCACAACGAAAATTTAAAATAATACCATAAAGTATTTAAGAAGAACAAATCCGAAAGTAAAGATTCTAATATTTAAATACACTAAATACACTAAAAGCCATATTTGTCTGTAAGCCATCTAACTGAGGATTTGCTGGAACAAACCACTAGATAACTCTAAGTCTAAATAGTACCAAATGAAATAAATAAACAAGCCCTCAGATGAGGAGGACTTACACTCTGATCTGCTGGAATGGAATGCTCTGAAACTGAAGTAACTATATGTGCTGAACCTGAGAACCTGCAACTGTATCATGAAATGATACAACATGAAAAGCATGCGTCAGTACTTTGAATGTACTGAGTAAGTGGGAGAGACATATTGGATATAAATACTAAACTAAAATGACACGCCAAGACCAACAAGTACTGATCTGAACTACTGATATAATATGGAATAGTCAAGACGACCCTTTTTGATGGTCATGTACATACCCTTAGTCTAATTCACTAAATCTGAGATACTGTACTGAACTGATATGCTTATTCTGATATTGGACTGGACTGACTAGTGGGAGAGTCTTTAACCAACATTTAACCACATGAGCTAGACGTGCAGTACGATGTATACACCCCACCAGTAGGACCCAATATACCTTGCCAGGGTATAAAGGCATGAACTCAGTGATCACAAAAATATATCTGGGGCCAATCAGGCCAAGTAATACTGAAGCCTATGTTGGAAACGTAGTTCTTGGAACTTGGGTGCATTGGAACCCTAGCCCGCTCGATGCTAAGTTCTACTCCCACTGAAAAACCTAAATTGAGCTACTAGGCTGATAACTCGAAACTGGGGTCCAAGACCAGTCAAGGACGAATAACTTCATGTACCCTGAGAGTCTTATCAGACCATATTCTATAACTAGGTTCTAAGACCGGTTAAAGCTGCTTATCTAGAAGCTTCTTAACCATCTAAGAATAACTAATAACTGAACTGGGGTCCTATGGCTTGTCAGAGCTATAACTGAATGTAATGACCACCTAATGGACCAAATATCTAAAATCTGAATCTAAGTCTGAAAACTAGGAGGCACCACTGATACTTAGAAATAAACTAGAGTCAAACTAATCAGTCGACATTTTCTAGACAACACTGAGGTTGCTAAAATTTGACTGAAACTAGACTAATATGGTTCTGACTGAGACTAGACTGATAGTGTTATGTATTCTAACTAACTGAATTTCTAAACAGCTAATAGAGAGATCATTCATGCCGACAACACGGACAAATCATACTAAAAGGAAAATTTCATGAATTTGGGAGTTTCATTCAACAGTGCAAAAATCTTTCTCATTCATGGAATATTTATCAGCAAATGTGAATAGCAAGAAAATCAAAGAATTCATCCCGAAGCATTCTTCCTTCACAAAAGAAAAACTCAAGGAGCAAGAACCTTTGCTCAAAGATTAGGGCTCATATTCACTTTTGTAATAATATTGATAAACTGGTGAGGAACTGATGAAGATTATATCAACAAAAAATATGTACACCATTCTAAGTGAATTTAATGAAAACAAACATGAAGATTTCTCATACTCGTAAACTCAGGGCTTAGAATTTATAGAAGAATCTAAAGAGGATCTTGGGGGCACAAGGAAAGAACAATTCCCTTGCTAATACCCCACATACTTGATGAAGAAGCCTGGAGGAATTGCTGGAGAATTGAAGAAGGAGGATTTGCCCTAGTTTGAAGCTCTGAACTGCTCTGAGAGGAACTCTGCATTCTGTTTCTGGGAAGTTTGAGTGGGGAATGAGGAAAAGAACCCATTAACCCCACTAAAACGTCTGAAACTGGTGCTTAAACGATTGTGGTTTAATGCTCTAGAGATTAGGAATTTACTAAATAGTCCTCAGAAATTCGCTGGAAAAACTGTCAGGTGCTCCTAACGGGTGACCTAATGAGTCGTGGTGTCTGCAAATGACTCGTGGTCATGCTCGTAAGGTACACTTCTTGGAAACTCTAGTGGGTGACCATGAGTGACTTAACGAGTCATGGTCACTGGACACTACTCGTGGTCACCAGTCGTTGACCACACTGTCTCACCCCCTGGGAATTTAATAAAAGGCTGGTCACAGGTCACTCAACGAGTCGTTCCTACTGACGACCTGTGGTGACCAACTGTCAAGTACACTTTCTGCTTCTCAAATTCTAAAACTCCGGCTTGGCAACGGGCAGCTTAACGAGTCGTATGGCCTGACAACGACTCGTGGGGTCCTCCGTTAGGAACACTGAAACATATTCTTTCCATCCTTTTTACAGCTAACCTGATGAGTCGTTGGGTCCCTTAACGACCCGTTAGATTGGTCATTTTGCAACTTTTCTATAGTTCTTTAGATTTTCTGAATTATGTCCCGGATATTGATTTTGAGCTTCCAAGGTATTACAACCGACAACCTGGAAATGAGGGTCAATGATGAATGAGAGACCTTTAGAATGAACAAAGTACTGAATAATCAAAATAGTACAGGGATCTCTATATTATCACTACATTAACAAAGGATGAGTGTGAGATGGAGGAGTGCAAGCTGACAAGCCCTCATTTGAAGGCTCAAATAAAAATGGGACCTGAAGCTAAAGTTGATAAAATGTAGGGTGATCCTGGTGGAGATGTGGTTGTAAAGAAGAGGGGAAGTGTGGAGGTTTTTCCCTAAGTTAGTTATGAAAATAAGGAGTTTGTTCCTAGAAGGGAAGAAGAGGTTGAGGACATCTTGAAAGGGATTTTACTCACATCGTGCCACAACATAAAATCAAACGCTGCTTGAGAAGCAACCTAAGTTGTACAACAAGTATGTATTTTCTTGTAATTTATTTTGTTTAGAATCATTGTTGTTTTTGTTTTTTCTTTGTTAGTAATGGTTCAGGGAAAGTTTGAGTACCCTGTAATCTAAGGAGCATAGTGGAGCATGAGTGTGGGGTTAGTGAATCTTGTGTTAAAAAATGGATGAGCATGCTACTAGCTAGGCCTAGAGGCCTCAGGAAGTATTCCTAACCATTTTGTTATTTTATTTGATTCTTTGGGGATATAGCATAATTTTAAGTGTGGAGTGAGGAAATTTAAAAAAAAATTGTTGTTTGATAAGGGTGAAGTAAGTGCTTAGTCTGAAAGTGTTTGATGTGAAAGTTTGGGTAGGGGACACTCCATCCACTCTTTGGTTTTTCTCTTTGGTTCTTTTCCAAAGGGGGGCAATTTTAATCAAGAATAAAAATTTTGATTTTTATGTGGAAATTTGTTTTTAGTCATAGTTAAGGACTTTCTCCAATGATGGATGGATGACGACCGTCTTGCGGGAAAATTAGTCATTTGGATTTTGATAGAACCCCTAAGTGATTGAATGCTAGATGTTTTTTTTGTGTACTACACATGCCTGAAAGATGCAAGTGAGCCTTAAATTAAGAAGCATGTTAATTAATTGCATAACTTATTTTGAGACACCTAGGCTCATGAATTTTACTATGTATGCGTTGTTCTTAATTTTGAATTCATTTGGTTAGCTTATTTGAGAGTTTGTATGGATCTATCTTGAATTAAACATGTGGAATGAGTGTGAGATTTTTGTGTATTCAATTGATCATGTGATGTCTAGAACTTACCTGGTGTGTTTGCAAAAAGAAATCAGGAATATAAATTATAGGAGATGATATAGGCATTTCTTTGATTAGATCATATTTCTATCCTTGTCTTTACCTACCCACAATGTATGATCCTGGTTATCCCCGTTGAGCCTTGAGCCTTTTCTTTGTCAGCGACATAAGTAGCTTAATCCTTTTCTTTCAATTGACCGTGCATTTGATCCAAAACTCCTAAGCACTTAAGTGAAAAATGTACAAGAGTGAAAGGATCGGATATTGAAAAAGAGGAGATAGTTATGTATGGAAGTTTAAGAAAAGATTAAGGGTTCAATTGTTTAAAAATACATGTGTGTTGGTAGGGAGTAGAAAGAACAAAAGAAGTGCAATAGTTTGATACTTGAGTACTCCCTAATAACAGTATAAAATTTCTTAAAGAAATGGAAAACAAAGGAAAAGTGGTAGATGAGAAGAGCATGGAAGAAGTAAAAGAAAAGAGTATGCTTTACTAGAAAATGTGATGTATTAAAGCGCATAGGGAAGCTAATCACTATTATTGGCCAAAATAGTACCTACCCGTCCCTTAGCCTACATTACAACTATGAAAAGTCCTACTTGATCTTACAATTATATGTTCCTATATTAGCGAAGTATTACACTAAGTGCAAGCTTATGGTTCATTATGTGTTGCATGTTAAATCTTTTGTGAAAGTAAGCGTAATTGTTATTCATGTACCCATACATGTTATAACTTGTATATTTATGAGTGAAAATGGGTATCTCTATTGTTTTATGGGCACATTATTGATAAAAGATAGGTTACATACTTGACATTTTGATTAGTTAACTTGTATGAGTTTGTTGAGGTTGTAGGGTCATTTCTTGAGGTTAGGAGGTTATAACTTAGTTTTCATGAATTTAATTGTATTATAAATAACATGTTTCTTAAGAACTTTCCATCTAGGTCAGCATTGTAGCCTTAACTTGAGTAATCTTGCCTTAATCAGTTATATGTGAGCCTTCTTGTAGCATGAGATAGAAAAAAATTTGAAGATGAACACGCCTTATGTGTGGGGGTGGTGATATTAGGCGTATTTACACACTCAACTACTATTTTATGCCCATGCTTTGGCCTTATTTGAACCTTAATTTGATTAAAGTCTCAAGTATTTTGTGTAATTTATGGCCATAGACTAACAAATATGAAGAATTCTCTTTATAGGTGAAAAATGCTACACGATGATGCCAAAGGGAGGATGAATGCTCAAAGATAAGGCATGAAGCAATGTTCAAACATAAAGAAGATGCCCAGCCCAAAAAATGCTCTACCGCGACACAGACATGTCACGATGGTAAGCCAAGCATTGTGCCACACTAGTAGAATTGGGCGATAGGTGTCGTGCCATGCCAAAGAAATGTTTTTCGAAGATGTGTGTCCAGATTGCCTGCACGACATAGCCATGCCACACCAGCAAAATAAGGCACCAGGCCCTGTGCCATTCCAAGGCCCGTTAACCAGTGAGGTAGCGTAATGGCTCTGTGTCATGGAGGCTAATTGGCGCAACCATCAATGTGACATTGTGGTGGTTTTCCAAGGAAAAAAATTCCAGCATAATAAATAGCACACTTAGGCTATTATTTGAGGGGATCACGACATATTTTTGAAATAAAAGAGCGACTGGAGGTAGGAACGGCTAAGGACTCCATTCTTAGGGTTCTTTTTCTTTCTTTATTTTTTTCATTCATTTATCTTATATGAATTCAATTACAATTATGAATTCTGTAGAACAATGAGTGGCTAAAACCCTCATTCTAGGGTTGAGGCCACAAACATGATTGCTTATACTTAAATTCTTCTTGGTTTGAATATTTATCGTTTATGATTGTTCTTGAATTCTTGTCTTTCCCATTTTAATACTTGATCACCATTGAAATGTACCTAAAATCCATAGGCAAATTCGATGGAGCAATCTCTAGGTGGAATGTTGAATGCAAGGAGTATGATTTTGTTTTTTAAAATTAACTTGCGTTTAGGATAGAAATATACCTAATGCACCATACATGGTTAATAAAATGTGATGATAGCATAAATGTGTAAAATTGATATATGACATCACCACTCAACTATGTAGTTGTGAGGTCAATTCGATTAAAAAAGGGTTAGACGCTCGAAAGACCATAACCATGTTTTGAACCCCATAATCAATAATCACGATAAGTATTTGACCAATTTGAATCGATGCTAAGCATGAATATAGGCCTCAACTTTAGNCCCCATAATCAATAATCACGATAAGTATTTGACCAATTTGAAACGATGCTAAGCATTAATATAGGCCTCAACTTTAGAATATTTTTCCATTAGTGTTTACAACTTAGTTGTGATAAATTCTAGACTTTAAACAAACAAACAACAAAATCTCAATTCACTGCACTTGTTAAAATTAATAGCAGTACTTAAGTCAGTTGTTCACTAAAAGTTCAGACCCTGTGGGTTCAACATCCGGCTTGCAAAAGCCATTGTATTACTTGTACGACTGTGTGCGCTTGTGCATCTCCTAGGGCACGAACATTGAGAAAAATCATATCAGGGAAGCAATGAATTGGGTGGCGGAGGAAAAAGAAGGAAAAGAAGAAGAGAATATAGGATAGAAGTTTTGTGGTCTATTTCTTTTTCTTACAACATTTAAAATCGAAGATATGTAAAATAAAAATGCTTAAATAGGACATCCGATAATATTTTTCTACATGAATTAATTTTGAAAATTTGACACCATATAATAAATTGGCCCACTAAATAGCTTAAAATAATTTAAGTTAATAAAATTGGCATTTGGTAGCCAAGATTCGCATTTTAGGCTAAAATTTTGTATTTTATAATGCAAAATGAAATCTATTAAAATATCTGTAAAATTTCAAATTATATTTCTCTCTTCTAAAGGTTTTATTTAATTGGTTTTCTAGAATCTCTCAAATTTTCTTCACAAATCTCTCTATCATTATATCTGAATTCTCTCAAATTTTCTTCATATCTCTCTCTATTATTATATCTGAATTCTTAGGTTTAAATTTTTCACGATCCGAATCTATACCCTGGAAGTGACACGGTACTTACAAGCACAATTGGCTCCAAGCTAACCCATGGTACTAGCATGACACTAAATGTATATCGAAATAACTTAGTGGAAGCTAAAATGATACATAAATACTTAACTAAATGAGTCTGGAAATAAAAGTTAATATTTATTCTGAAAATAATGGAAAAGTTGACCTAGATGAATTATCTATCTATGCCTGAAAAGTCTCTAAGAATTGACGAGCTAAAGGGAAAGGTCCCCAACTAGCTCTAAGTACTGAAAATGAAGTAATAAAAGAAATATAATTAAACTCTCGTCCTCGGATGATGAGGATTCCCCAACGGTAAAGCTAATGTGGCACTGACATGTATCTAACTACGGGGCTGAGTCTGAGTACCTAAACCTATATCATAAGACAATATAGCACAAGAAATATACGGTCAGTACTTTAAATGTGTTGAGTATATAAGATATGTAAAACATCAATGAGATAGAGAACCATACTAAAAATCGAGATCATGTAGTAAGTAAAATATCTTGGATAGACATAAGTAAAATATCTGGAAACTGCAATCATGTTGTATAAGTAAAATATATGGAAAGAGCATAAACTGATGTACAATGACCCAAGAGTAAAAGATGCATATAGGGCTGAACAAATCTATAAGTCATATAGTACATTCATTTAACTAATAACAGGGGCCATGTACAAATCCTACTGAAAATACATCTATGGGAGGTTCTAACAACCAAATACGCCATGTGAGACCATAAGTCTAGCCTGTACCCCTTTTTGGGAGGGTGTTAATACCTTGCCTAGGGTAAGAACCACGAGTAGCGTGAATTCACTCATGAGCCTATTTGGAAGAAGGGAGACACTCTCAACTGGTGAGTATCACTTATCCTAAGGTGGCATGTAGTTTGGGACTTGGGTTATCTGAACCCGTATCCACTCGATGTAACCCATATATAACTATAAATTTCATGTAGAAATCATTAAGGAAACATAGTATGTGAAAATTCATAACTTTTGCTTTAATAGGTTTCTTCCCTAAAATCATATGTTTTTATAATCATAAATGAAAACATAGATTGAAACTTGAGTCTTAGGCATAAGGGTGAAATAAATCCCTTACTGATAATTCCACATACCTGGACTAATGTTTTCTTTCTTATTGCTTGAGAATCCAAGGGTTTGGAGAAGAAGAACCCTAGCTTTTCTTGAGAATATAAGTGTTCTATTTTTCAAAAAAATTTGGTGTTATGCGGAGGAATGCGAGGTTAGTCAACTAAGGACCTTTAACTTCCTTCTCAGAAGACCCCAAAACGATGTAGTATAGGATTAAAACATTAAAAGTTATGAAAATACCCTAGCAGAAACCATATGAAATTTTGAAATTTAGTTCTCACAGATCGTACCATGAGTCATATTATCAATCAACAACTCGTGGATTGGAATTGTGGGTATTGGGCAAACTTGAAAACTTGTAGGAAATCATACCATGAACCATTAGTATGGTTCATGCCTTGATACCATGAGTCATTCCTTTACTCGTGGTATCTGAGTTTGACTAGGGTACTTCATTATATAGGTGACCATGACTCATGGTCTGAGTCGTGGTTTCCTAGAGGGTCACTAATAGGTTAACCATGAGTGTCATCCACGACTCATGATCCTAATTTGCGAGTCGTGGTTTGGACTCATAATCCTTGGGAGGAAAATGCAATGTTGCTGGATCTTGTTAGGCTGGTTATTATGGGTTTAACCACGGCTTGTACCATAGATTCCATAACTCATGGTAATTGGAAAC
>JACEIK010002950.1:103309-119986 GCA_018107945.1 Datura stramonium
TTTCATGGGCAAAATTTTCAGGTATATTCAGTCATCAACTGCAAACTCCAACTCTCTTCTCTGCACATCGGCATAAGATTTTTGACGGCTCTGAGCTATTTTAAACCTTTCTTGGATGAGTTGAACTTTCTTTATTGCCTCGTGAACTGAGTTTGGCCCTATTAGAGTAGCTTCACAACCTCAAACCACCCTATGGGAGATCTACACCTCCTACCATATAATGCCTCAAATAGGGCCATCTGAATGTTAGAGTGGTAGCTGTTGTTGTATGCGAACTCGATAAGACGCAAGTGGTCATCCCAACTGCCCTTGAAATCGATCACGCAAGCCCTCAACATATCTTCTAGGATCTGAATGGTCCACTTAGCTTGTCCATCGGTCTGCGGGTGAAAGGATGTGTTGAGCTTGACCTGGGTACCTAGTCCTTTCTGAAAAGACTTTTAAAAGTGAGAGGTGAATTGGGTACCTTTGTCTGAGATAATGGATAATGGCACCCCATGAATTCTAACCAGTTCCCAGATATAAAGCCTAGCATAGTCCTCAGCTGAATCTGTGGTTTTAATTGGGAGAAAATGTGTTGACTTAGTCATCCGGTCTACTATCACCCAAATTGAATCATGTTGCCGACGAGTCTGAGGTAGACCCGTAATAAATTCCATGCTTACTTCTTCCCACTTCCATATGGGTATACTGATATCCTGAGTCATACCTTGTGGTCTCTGGTATTCCACTAGCAGTTTGGGCACTTGGCTACAAATTCAACAATGTCTCTTTTCATTTCGTTCCACTAGTAAATATCCCGTAGATCGTGGAATATTTTCGTAGCACCAAGGGGAATGGAGTATCTTGAGCTATGTTCCTCAGCCAGTATCTGCTCTCTCAACTCACCAACATTCGGTACACACAACCTTCCCAGGTAACAGAGCACACCATCTCTCCCTTTGGAGAAAGCCTCAACCTCCTTTCTGAGAACTGCTTCTTTAAGTTTAAGTAGAACTGGATATTCATCTTGTCTGGACATAACTTCAGCTACCAAGGATGAATCTAACCCACTTTGCATTACCACCCACCTTCAGTTGAATCCACTAGTTGCATCCCTAACCATGCTAGCTTGTGAATATCCTTCGCCATCTCCTTTTTGTCTTCTTCTACATAAGACATGATACCCATAGACACTCTGCTTAGGGCATCAGCCACCATATTGGCTTTTCCCGGGTGATATAGCATACTCATATCATAGTATTTCTGTAGTTCCAGCCACCTTCTCTAACGAAGATTTAGGTCCTTCTGACTGAACACATACTGAAGACTCTTGTGATCCCTGAACACATCCACGTGAGCCACATATAGGTAATGTCTCCATATTTTTATCGTGAACACCACTGCTGCCAACTCCATGTCATGAGTTGGATAATTCTTTTCATGATCTTTGAGCTTTCTGGAGGCATAGGCTATCACTTTACCCCACTGCATCAGAACGCAACCGAGTCCAACCCTGGAAGCATCAATATAAACAACCAATCCATCTGTTCCTTCTGGCAAGGTCAAAACTGGAGCAGTAGTGAGTCGAGTCTTCAACTCCTGGAAACTCTTCTCATACTCGTCCGACCACTGAAATTTCACCTTCTTCTATGTTAACTTAGTTAGAGGAGATGCTATAGAGGAGAAGCCTTCCACAAACCGTCGAAAATAACCCGCTAAACCCAGGAAACTCCTAATTTCAATAGGAGAGGTAGGTCTGGGCCAATCCTTCACTACTACTATATTATGAGGGTCTACTTGTATTCCTTCACCCGAGACCACATGACCTAAGAAAGTCACGGACTTTAACCAAGATTCACACTTCCTGAACTAGGCGAATAACTGGCGGTCCCTGAGTGTCTGTAATGCTAATCTTAGGTGGTTGGCATGCTCTTCCTCATTTTTGGAGTATACTAGAATGTCGTCGATAAATACAATGATGAACATATCCAGATACTATTTGAAGACCCTGTTCATTAAATCCATGAAGGCTTCTGGGGCGTTTGTGAGTCCAAATGACATCACCACAAAATCATAGTGACCTATTGAGTTCTGAAAGCTGTTTTCGGTATGTTACACTCTCTGACTCTCAACTGATAGTTCCCTGACCTGAGATCGATCTTGGAGAAACAAATGGCTCCCTAAAGTTTGTCAAACGGGTCGTCAAGGTAAGGGATGCTTGTTATTGATTGTGACCTTGTTCAGCTGACGGTAATCTATGCACATTCTGAGGGTACCGTCTTTCTTACGCACGAATAGCATTGGAGCACCCCAGGGAGAGATGTTAGGTCTGATAAAACCCTTGTCAAGAAGATCCTTTAACTGCTCCTTCAACTCCTTAAGCTCAACTAGAGCAATTATGTAAAAAGGGATGGAGATGGGTTGAGTATCTGGGAGGAGATATATTCTGAAGTCTATTTCTTGTTCAGGGGGAACTACGGGAAGATCCTCAAGAAAAACGTCTGGGAACTCGCTGACCATAGGGACTGACTGGATATCGAGGTCTCAAAGTTGGAATCCTTGACCTGAACTAGGTGATATATACATCCCTTGGAGATGAGTTTCTGGGCCTTTAGGTAGGTTATAAACCTACCCTTAGGTGCTAAATTGCTTCTCGTCCATTCTAACACTGGTTCATTTGGAAATTGGAACTTAACAACTCTAGTTCTGCAATCAACAGGGGCATAGAAAGAGTGTAGAAAATCCATGCCGAGAATAAGGTCAAAGTCGACCATGTCTAACTCTACAAGATCAGCTGGAATAACTTTATTCAGGACTGAGACTGGGCAGTTTCTATATACCCGACTGGCTCTAATTGACTCGCCAACTGGGGTGGAGACTGAGAATGGTTCTGAGAAGACCTCTGGACTGATATTAAACTGGACTTCTATGTGGGGAGTCACGAATGAAAGAGTGGATCCTGGATCTAAAAGGGCATATACGTTTAGATGAAAGAGACATAACATACCCGTGACTACGTCAGGTGAGCTCTCCTGATCCTTATAGGAAGACAAAGCACATTAACAATTTTGGCGCTGACCGCTATCTATACCTGATGTGTTGTCCGGCTGAGCTAGTCGGCCTGCTGGGGTTGATGATGTGGTGGATTGTGATCTCCCTCACCCTGCTGACGGGCACTCCCTAAAACTGTGTCTAAGTTGTCCACACCCAAAATAGCCCTCTTTTCCCTAAAGGCACTTCCCCGGGTGATTCTTGCCGCACTTGGGGCAAGCTGGATACCTATTCTCGGCATTGAAACTCTGAGACTGAAAGCCAGATGCTCCACCCCTCAGGTCTTGACGGGACCGAAAGGCAGGGGTGCTGGGGCCCTCTGCTGCTGCTGTTGGTGGCTACCAATGCCAGACCTCTGATGGTCGTAATCTGACTGGCCAGTCCTTGCCTGTTTGTTCTTTCGCTCCATGTCCTTCAGCTTTTCGGCATCAATCTGCTGGGCATAGACAATCAGACTGGAGAGATCCATGTCTCTAATCAACATTGTTGTTCTGCACTCCTTAAGAACCAGGTTCGACACTCTATTCACAAATTTCAGCATGCGAGCCCTTGGCTCGACTACCATCTCCGAAGCATACTTTGATAGCCTGGTAAACTCTAGAGCATACTCCTCCACTGTTTTGTTTCCTTGCCTCAAGTTCATAAACTCCACTATCTTGGCCTCCCTGAGCTCTCGAGGGAAAAATCTGTCCAGAAAGGATGTGTTGAACTCCTCCCACTCCACCGGTCCTACTCCCGCTGGTCGCCTCTCCTTCCACTGCTCATACCAGACCTGGCCTACCCCTTTAAGCTGGTAGGAAGCTAGGTCGGCACTCTCGGAGGAGCCGACACCCATAATACGGGTAATGTCCTGATTTCATCCATGAACTCTTGGGGGTCCTCCCCTACTTTAGATCCCTGAAATGGTGGAGGGTTCATTCAGGTAAAATCCCACACCCTCTCAGCTGCTGCATACCCATCGGTGTTCATCGGCACCACCTGTTGGTTCACCTGGTTGGTGACTTTTTGGGCCAGCAATTGGATGGCCGCCTTGAATTTAGCGGTAGATATGGAATCATCTTGAGGAGCTGTTGGGGCTGGTTGGGTAGGTCTATTGGCATTACCGGCTTTTCTTCCATTGCCGCGTTTGGGAGGTATGGTTCACTGAAACGAAACAGAGTACGAGTTAGAAGAGCGTTTCTGGAATTGAACTTTAACGCACGATAAGGAGTATGAACAAAAGGGAGTTTTCCTAATTACATCTTCTAGCCTCCTCGTCATAAGTGTGGTGCGCTTCACACCCATGAAAAGGACTCTACTCGATGCTACTTTCAGACTTACCAATGATACTCTAAACCTAGTGCTCTGATACCAAGTTAGTCACGCCCCGAGCCTACACGGTACTTGAATCACAAGTGACCCCAAGTCAATCCCTGGTCTATCATACACTGGTATTCTGAGTAAAACATGCACAACGAAAATTTGAAATAATAACATAAAGGAATTTTATCAAAATTGAAAACTGAACATAGAGAATTAAAATATCTGAGGATCTGAAATCAAGTCTGTGTCTAAAAGCCATCTAACTGAAAAGTTATTTAGACAAGACCCCAGCTAACTTTAATTCTAACTAAAAATGATAAAGAAAACTGAAATGAATAAAATAACGCCCTCGGAATATGAGGACTCACACTACTACTGCTGTTAGAGAGATTCGAATGAATTAGCTAATGATGCTGGGTCTGAGAACCGGCGGCTATGTCATGAAACAATACAACATAAAAGTATGTGTCAGTACTTTGAATGTACTTAGTAAGTGAGAGAAGCATAATGATAAATATATAGATGATTGAACTTAAAAAACATGCAATGACCAACTGATAACTGAACTGAACAATATGTAGTAAACGGAGATGGTCAAGATGACCCTATCTGGAGGTCAAAAAAATTCCCTAAGTCCGACAGTTTTGATTCTGAGATACTGTTTTAATCTGAGCTAAGCTGATAGAGCTGAAACTGAACTGAGCTGCTTATTCTAAAATTGGACTAGACTGACTAGTGGGATGGGCTATAACCGACATATAACCACGTGAGCTAGACATGGATTCAGATGTATACACCCCACCAGTAGGACCCAATATACCTTGCTAGGGTATAAAGGCATGGACTGTGAGAATCACCGTCAGGGGGCAATAAGGCTAAGTAAATATAACCTATGGTGGCAACATAGTTCTGGTACCTGGGTGCGGTGGAACCCCGACCCTTTCAGTGCTAAGTCCTACTCCCACTGGATAATCCTATCTCAACTACTACTGCCAAGCAGATAGCTTGATACTGGGGACCAAGACTATAACTGACTCAGGGATACTTTCTGAGAGTTCCCTGAGCGTCTTATAGGACCGGATTTGGAAACTGAGTTCTAAGACTGGTTAGAGCTGCTTATCTGGAAGCGTCATAACCATCTGAAGAACAAATTGATAACTAAACTGGGGTCCTGGGGATGGTTAGAGCAATATAACTAGAATATCATGACCGTCTAATGGACCAAATAACTATATTCTGAGTCTGATTCTGATAACTAAGAGGCACCACTAACACCTCGAAAGAAGACTATAGTCAAACTGATCAGCTTACATTTCTGACTAGCACTGGATATTCTAGTACTTTGACTAAAAGTTAACTGACAATTCTGAGTAATACAAAGTATATAGACTTTCTGACTAAATGTAACTGAGTTTCTAACGCATACAATTATTATAGAAGCCCCTAACTCTGAAAGATGCAAGCAATTTTCAAGAATTCAATGCTTAAACAGGATTCTAGTTTCTGACTTTTCAAGAGGTAGGTCCAAATTCCTAATTCGATGGAACAAGCATAATTTTAGTTACAAACTAGTGGAAAATAGCTACAATTAACATAGGATAGGATTCCACATGAATTAATCAAAGAACGATAACAATATCTCAAATTTCCAATCTCAGGGCTAGGACTGAAAGTGAACAGAGAGAGAGTTTTGGGGGATGCAAGCGGGAGAACAATATCCTTGCTGAATTCTCACATACCTGTAGAAGAAACATTGGTGAAAATCCCTGAGAAAAATTGAGAAGAATATCAAACCCTTGCTTCTACTCTGTGCTTTCAGAGAAGTTTTTACATTTTCTTCTTGAGGGAGTTGAGAGGAATGAATGAAAAGGGTTGTTCGACCCCTTTAATTTCCTCCTATACGAGCCCAAAATGGCGTGGTTTCATGTTTAAAAAGCTAGGAAAATACTAAAATACCACTGGAAGAAAGAACTGAAAACTGCCTGACCCTGAACAACGGATCTCAGGACGAGTCGTTGGTTTAACAAATGACCCATTGAAAGCTTTCGTTGGTTCTTGTTCTTGAAGCCGGACCTATTGGACTGAAACAACGAGAGGATCTAACGGTCCGTTAGAAGCACTAACGAGCCATTGGTTCCTGTTGTGGTTACGAAGAGGGAAACTCGGGCCCTATGACAACGAGAGATACGACGACTCGTTATTAGGTATAATAGGTTGTTGCACCCACTCGTTGTCAACAATGTTAGGGCCTGGGTCCTGATGACGGGTGGAAAGGACGGCCCCTTGGTGATAAAAACAAGCCATTGATTCCACTCGTTGCTTCCCAGCACAAACCTAACCCCTTACTAGAAGATGTAACTATGGCTGCCTATAATGGGTCATTGGAACTACCCAACGACTCATTGGTCAGTTCAATTTTTCTTGGAAGAAATATGCTGAGCAAACCATGACTCCTTACAATGGCCCATTGGTTCCACTAACGGTATATTGTCTGGGTCTTCTGAGACAGAAATTTTTCTCTGGTTTTTTTATGGTTTTTCATGCAACGTCTGAATTTGGTTTAGGATGTTTTGGGTGTTACACACTCTACTACCTTAATATTAGTAAGAAATGGTTTAGCTTTTTGTAGTTCTCGGATTTCTACCTGTAGAATACCAAAAAAACTAAGATAAAGTAATACATTAAATAAAAGTAAAATAAAATTTATAACTAGACATAAATATTTTTCATAGGTTTCAGGTTCCAAAAGCTTCTTGTCCTTCTTACGAGTCTCAAAGAATGTAGTACCATGTCTGGTGGATTACCATATTTTCCTCCCTTCACATAAAAAAACAAACATATATTTGAAACGAAGAGGAACTTTCTTCATAGGTTACAACAATCACTTACGTACCAATTCATAAATAATCTCTCTAATTGTCTTGCTACCAGTACGATGAGGCATAGTCAACTTAGACCTATTGATTGCATTTCTTGTACTCTTTTCCTATAGTAACAACACGTCAACAAAATTATGATAGACAACTTATATGAAAAATTACTAAATATCTTACCTTAAATTGTTCAGTTAAAAAATGCTCCTTGACCAACCATTCCCAATCACTCTTGTCGACCCCTCGAGGCACAACTTTTAGAACCTCTTGCAATGGCTCAGGCTTCGCATTCTTATGTAGCGATCCTCTTCAATTGTTCCATAACCTTCTCATATGATTCAATACATGATCTCTATGATCATTCATGTCATCATGTCAAATTTTTCCTAATATATTTCACATATGTCATTAAACATGAAACTCAAATTTTAAAATGAATTATAGAAACAAAATTTAACCAACAAGCTTGTAATTGTCCAAGTTCTCTTCTACAAAAGCAAAAAAAATAGAAAATAAGAGGCCCACATATTCAAAAATTGTTCCACTAATGCTTATTTTATACTTTGATATTATTCTACCCGAACAAACTTGCTAACAAACATAACCAATAATTCTAGTAACAACCATCTGGTATGGTCTTTTTCCCTCTAATACAATTCATTCCTCTTAAATGCACACATTATAATTAGATATCCTAATGTCTCACAGCAAAGTCTCAATTCCAAATTAAGAATAAATCATGATATACAACTCCAATGATCGAGACTAAGTATGTTTAGTGAAACCACAGAACATATGAAATTGTTGAGTTTGAACTTAAATCTATTCTAGAATCCAGGCAAACCAACTCATATGCTATCTGAACCTTATATATTCCTGAATTTCAAATTATGCTGCAAATAACTAAGGACGAAGGAATAAACCAAAAAGATTCCAGAAATAGAAATTCAACCAGCAAGTAATCATCTAGAACCTTACCGTGACAGCTCCCCACACGCGGTCTAATTTATCTTCTTTGATATCTGCCCATGAGTGTACCCGCAAAGGGCATATATTACAATCATGAACTAATGAACCTAAGTGTCTAGAAAATAAAGTGTGATGGTCCCCAACAACTCGATTGTGGTAAAAAGTGACTCTAAGCTTTTCTCTGGGTTTGAGTCATGTAACAACTTTACACAAATTCGGTCCTCTAAATTTTTTTACCTTGTCAGAATGACATGGACCTACAAGTTTTGATACATGTCATACATAAAATAAAATCACCACTAACAATGAAAGTTTCTAAAACTTGTGAAGATTAAATACATGTTTGGCTTCAGCGAGTCATGTCTTGCATCACTTCAACTTCGTCTCGAGGGAGAAGAGAATCATCTTCCATAGGATCAAAACCAGGAGGCACAAGATTAGTCTTCTTTATGAGTTCACTTAGATCATTAATTTCACTTTTTCAACCTTTACTTTTTCCATCCAAAGTTCTCTTTTCAGCACATTCTCTTATAGAGCTCACAGATGTAAAGCTTTGCGCTCTCCCCCTTGCTGATGCAATTCAAACATTAAAAAAACTCAAACAGCTAACTATAAAAAATGATGTTTTGATAATAAGTTGTAGAATTTAAACCTTTACTTTTAATTATCAGAGTTTCCTTATCAAGGCTTCCACATAAGAACCCAAAGATATTAAGTCTTTCCCTCGTCCTATTTCTAAATCAAGTCAAATATTTTATAATCTCAATGGCTTAAAAACAAAAAAAGATCTACAACTTGAGAAAATAAAATAAAATACCTAGTGTGCTTCTTAGAGTATCTTGTATTATGATCACGGGCAAAAATAGCATGCCCGTGATACGCTTATAANTTAAAAAAATGGGCAGTGGGTAGTGGCAGACGTAGATGCCGTAGAACAGAGGTTGAACGGTGAAATGTGAATAGTTAATCTCTAGTAATTTTCTTCTAACTCTCCTTTAGAAAAAAATGAGATTAATTGGTGGTAATAGCATATTCAGGAGATAATTAAGTAGCTGAAGTCAGCCACTGTTGCTCCGATATCCACATCTAGTAGAATAGTAGTAGCTTTAATGTCCATGTGATAAATTACAGGCTTTACCCCATAATGCAGATATGCTAGTCCTTTTGCCACATCAAAAATTATGTTTTCTCTCTGAGGCCAAGTCAATGGTTGCTTCAGCATGTCTCCTTGATTTACAGCAAATAAATGGACATCAAGATTTTCCATTTGACATGTAGTCATATATCAGGTATCTTTCACTCTTCCCACCTCCAACCCGATTCTCATAAGTCATACAACACCCCCTAAGTGATACAAGATTATGATGCTTCAAGTTACTAATAATCTCAACCTCCTTGAAAATTCAGATTCTATTATATTTTTGACAGCGACTACAGTCCCATCTGCTAAAGATCCTTTGTAAGCTACGCCAAATCCACATCTCCTTATAAAATTCTTTTGGGAAAAATTATCGGTTTCCCTTTCAAGCTCCTAAATTTTGAACCAAACAGTAGTATGAGGCCTCATTCTTTGCCTAGACACCGTATCTTCCATTTACACATCATCATTTTTCCTCCACCTTTTGTTCTACCAGATATACAACCCCAACACCAAAGACATGCATAATACAACTATACCAGCTCCAGCCAACCCAAAGATTATAGCTAAATGTTGGTTTCTTGATGAACTATTATTTCAAATCAATATGAAAAATACATGACATGGCACCAGTATATTCAAGACCAAACTCATTTATAACACCAGCAACATACAAAATGGTGAAGTAATAGAAATCAGTGGAATGGGATGCATTACCATAAATTGCAATCAACTGTTACTGAACTCTAAAGCCATAAAGAAGACACTGAAGAAATAGCCAAGACTGAGTAAATTTCATGAAAGAAAAGTCAAGGTGTTAATGGCTTAAAGAGGGGGAAAGGATCAGTAAATATTTTCAATCAACAGCAAAAATCTAACTCTTGTACTGTTTACTTCCAAGTACAAAGAGCTATATGCACATGGATCATTAATGGTCCATCTACTAGTTTATGTAAATCCCTCTATCATGGACACCGCCATTAAATAATTTATCTATTTTCTAAACCAGAGCACTAAAATGTAACAGTGTACAACTTGTTTCTCAGTATTTCAATGATAAATACACTCCCCTTTTTGAACGGGTTTTAGGGGAACAGTTAAAGGGATGGGGATATGGGGTTCTGGCATAACACAAAAGATTATCAACAGTTGATAAACTCAAATGAACTAGCAAGGATACTTCATTCAATAGTTAGTAGAAAGGATTACTAACCTGTTAAATGATTCAATTAGTATTTTGTTCACTTGACGATGTTGGTGATGAAGGTTGTCTATACATCACATTTTTAAAAAGTAGTTCACATTTCTTCTCTATGTTATCCATCCGTATTTTCATTGATTCATTTTCCTTCCGACTCGCATTTAGCTCTTCTAACAATGCAGCCTTTTCTTTTTGACTCGCATTTAGCTCTTCCAACAATGCAGCCTTTACGGAGCTGCCTCCTTTCAATTCCTTACTGGTTATTCCTCTGCCAAATCCAACCACATGACTCTTTTATTGAGGTTTGAAACATCTCTCTACTACCTCAATATTAGAAAGAGATGGTTCAGCTTTTTGTAGTTCCCGAATTTCTACCTGTAGAATACAAAAAAAAATTAAGATAACGTAATACAATAAACAAAAGTAAGTAAAATAAAATTTATAAATAAACATACATATTTTTCATAGGTTTCAGGTTTCAAAATCTTCTTTTCCTTCTAACAAGTCTCAAAGAACATAGTCGCCATATCCAGTGGATTACCATGTTTTCCTCCCTTGACATCTATATAAGTAGTCATATGTTTGAAACGAAGAGGAAATTTCTTCATAAGTTACAACAAACCACATACGTACCAATTACTAAATAATCTCTCTAACAGGCATAGTCAACTTAGACCACTTGATTGCATTTCTCATACTCTTTTCCTATAGTAACAACATGTCAACAAAATTATGATAGGAAACTTAAATTAAAAATTAATAAATACCTTACCTTAAATTCTTCAGTTCAAAAGGGTCCTTGACCAACCATTCTCAATCACTCTTTTCGATACCTGAGGACACATATTCTAGAACCTCCTGCAATGGATTAAACTGCACATTCCTATGTAGCGATCCTCTACAATTGTCCCACAACCTTCTCACATGATTCAATACGTGATCTCTATGATCATTCATATCATCACTATCAAATTTTTTCTAATATATATCATAGATGTCCTTAAACAAGTAACTCAAATTTAAAATGAATTAGAAAAATAAAATTTAACCAACAAGCGTTTAACTGTCCAAGTTCTTTTCTACAAAAGCAAAGATAGCTGAAAATAAGAGGCCCACATATTAAAAAATAGTTTCACCAATACTTATTTTATACATAGATATTTCTCTACCCGAACAAACCTAATTAGCTACCATTTTTGAATGATGCCTAGCTAAATTGCTTAGTTTTCCTAGTAACAGCATAGATTATACAATTTAATGCTTTAAACCTAGCTAACATATTCTTTTAAACCATGGTACAATGAGATTATGAAAATCTGAAGAAAACAATGAACATGTATCTGAGAATAGTGAGCCACATAGAGTTTAAATGTTTGCTTTTCAGAACCTAGCTAACATATTCTCTTAAATCATGGTGCAATGAAGATTATGATAATCTCAAGCTAACAATTCATACATGTCAGAGAAAACGTGAGCTGGAGAAAGTGTAAATGTTGTCTTTTTAGTTCTATAATTGATTCCACTTGGGAACAAGAGCACAAATAACAAAAATGTTGGCGTAGTATGATAATTCAGAACTTCAAACAAGAAACTTAGTGTTATTCTGGCACTGCAAGGATACTTGAAGAAATAACATTCCTAAAATATTAAAAAGTATGAACTGGCCTGAAACATCAATTTATCTTCTAAAGCTAGAGATATCTCCTTCCTAGAGTCCAAAATATATAACAAAGATGGCCCAAGAAATGTTAACAGGGAATATGATGTAAGAGGAACTGTCTTGTTGCTTTTGCAGAAGAGAACTCTAATATAATCCCTTTGCTTTAAATGCACACATTATAATGAGGAATCATAATGTCTCACAGCAAAGTCCCAAGTCCAAATTAAGCATAAATCATGATAGAAAACTCTAATGATCGAGGCTAAGTATGTTTAGTGAAATCATAGAAGATATGAAATTATAGAGTTTGAACTTAAATCTATTCTAGAATCTAGGAAAATCAACTCATATGCTATTTGAACGTTACATATATATTCCTGAATTTCAATTATGCTGCAAATAACTAAGGACAAAGGAATAAACCAAAAAGAATCCAAAAAGAGCAATTCAAATAGAAAGTAATCATCTATATCCTTACCGTGACAGCTCTCCACATGTGATCCAATTTAGCTTCTTCGATATCTGCCCTTGAGTGTACTCACAAAGGGCACATATTATATCACGAACTAATGAACCTAAGTGTCTCGAAAATGAAGCATGATGGTCCCCAACAACTCTATTGTGGTAAAAAGTTACTCTAATCTTTTCTCCAAGTTTGAGTCCTATAACAACTATACACAAATTTTGTCACTCCCTAAGTCTACACCCTGGACGAAACACGATACTTGGGGTCACAGGTAACTCCAAGTCAATCCCTGGTCTATTATACACTGGTATTTTGAGTAAGACATGTATAGCGGAAGCTTTGAAATAATAAAATAACACATTTATGATAGATAAATCTGAACATAAAGTTTAAAACATCTGAACGATATGAAAGACTGAAATCAAGTCAGTGTCTGAAAGCCATCTAGCTAATGAGTTGCTGGGATAAGCCCCCAGCTAACTTGGAGTCTATTTGAAAGTAATGAAATGATTGAAAGGAATGAAATAACTCCCTTGAAAGGTGAGGACTCACACTTCTGTTGCTAAGGAGGATTTGAACTGCGGCGACTAACGACGCCGAGTTTGAGCACCTGCGGCTGTATCATAAAATGATACAACATAAAAGTATGCGTCAGTACTTTGAATGTAATGAGTAAGTGAGAGAAAACATGATGCTGGATATAAACAACTAAACTGAAATGACATGCAATGACAAACAAATATACTTAACCGAAACAATTAAAGTAAGCTGAGATGGCCAAGATGGCCTTGTCTGATGGTCAAAGACATGCCCTATGTCTAAAATACTGAGTCTAGGATATCACACTGAACTGATTTGAACTGAACAGAACTGACTAATCTGAGACTGAATTGAGCTGACAGTGGGAGAGTCTATAATTGACATGTAACCATGTGAGCTAGATGTGGAGTCCGATGTATACGCTCCACCGATAGGACCCAATATTCCTTGTAAAGGTATAGAGGCATGAACTAGGTGACCATAAAAGTCTGGGGCCAATTAGGCTAATAAATACTGTAACCTGCGCTGTCAACGTAGTTTTGGGAACCTGCTGGTCTGCTTGGTGCTAAGTCCTACTCCCACTGGAATACCTAAACTAAATACCAAGTTGATAGGTCGAAATTGGGGTCCAAGACTAGTAAGGGATATATAACTGAAAGTACTCTAAGAGTCTTATTGGACCAGATTCTGAAACTGGGTTCTAGACTTTTCAGAGCTGCTTATCTACAAACGTCGTGACCGTCTAAGAACAAACTGTAATCCGTCTGGGGTCATAAGGCTTGTTAGAGCCATTTATCTAAAGTGTCATGACCGCCTAGTGGACCAATAAAACTATGTTCTGAGTATGATTCTGATAACTGGGAGGTATCATAAACACCTCAAGGATTTTTATAGTCAAACTGATCAGTTGACAAATTTTGAATAGCACTGAGGAGATTCTACATTCTAACTGAACTGAACTAAACTACTAAGCAGCTAATAGAGAATTCAACTTATTCCAATAACACGAGAATCCACAATATGGCAAAGATTTCAAGAATTAAGGAAATCTCATCCGACAAGCAGCCCAAATCACACTTCACAAACCATGAGGAATTTAATATATAAATATATTTCATTCGAAAGCTTAGGGATTAAATTCACTTTTGCAGGAACATCAACAATTTGGTCAAGAACTTATGGAGATCATATCAACAATACGTATAGATATCATTCAATGTGAAATCAACAAAAACAAACATGTAATCTCTTCGTACTTGAATGCTCAGGGCTAAGACTGATAGAGGAACTATAAGAGGATTTTGGGGGACACAAGGGAAGAACTATCCCCTTGTTGAATTGTCATATACCTGTCTAAGAATTCCCTTGAGGAGGAAACTTGAATTTTTGATATGGATAAAGAACTATGGACCTTACTCTGAAAGTTCTTGAGAGAACTCTTCGATGATTTTTTGAGAATGTACGTGGGGAATGAGGGGAGAGGTCGTTCATTCCCACTAATAGGTCTGAAATTTCATCTAAAATAATGTAGTTTAAAGTTTAGGAGAGTAGAAAATTACTAAACAACCCTTAAAAAATTGCAGGGAAAAATTGATCGTCAGTCCTCACTGGTGACCTAACAGGTAGTGGTCACACTCATTGAGTACACTGTCCAGAAATTACTGATGGTCACCTCGAGGGACCTAATAGGTCATGGTGAGCGAACAAGACTTATGGTCACCTGTCATAGACCACACTGTCCAAAACCCTAATGTTCCCCCACAAGTGACACCTTGACTTGTGGTCACACATAACGAGTCGTGATAAGGACTCGTAGGGTACACTACCTAACTCCTATGATTCACTTAACGGGTCATCGTAGAGGACCATGACTCATTGTGACACTCATTAGGTACACTGACACCACCTTTCCATTTCTCAATCCCCCTTCCCACGACTGACCTAACGAGTTGTTAGGTCTCACAAAGACTCGTTAGGTGAGTCGTTTTGAGGCATTTCTCCAGATTTCCAGATGTTTTGTTTTAAGTCCCAAATCTAGTCTTTGAGTTTTTGGGGCATTACAAATTTGGTCCTCTAACTTTTTATAACTTGTCAGATTCACGTGGACATACAATTTTTGATATAAGTCATATATAAAAAAAATCAATCCACTAACAATGAAAGTTTCTACAACTTTTGAAGGTTAAATACTTATTTCTCTTTGCCGAGTCATGTCTTGCATCACTTCAACTTCGTATTGAGGGAGGAGAGGATCATCTTTCATAGGATCAAAACCAGGAGGCACAAGGTTAGTCTTCTTTGCGAGTTCCTCAGATCAATAACTACATTTTTACAATCTTTACTTTTTTCATCCAAAGTTATCTTTTAGCACTTCCTCTTATAGACCTCACAGATGTAAAGCTTTGCGCTCTCCCCTTGATGATGCAATTCAAACATTATAAAAACTCAAACCACTAATTATAAAAAAGGAAATTCTGATAATAAGTTGTAGAATTTCAACCTATGCTTTTAATTTTCAATGTTCCCTTATCAAGGCTTCCTCTTACAGAGCCCAAAGATGTCGAGTCCTGCCCCTGTCCTGTTTCTAATACAAGTGAAACATTATATAATCTCAATGGTCTAATTTTAAAAAAATATCTAAAAATTGAGAAAATAAAATATAATACCTAGTGTGCTTCTTAGTCTCTTGCACTACTTCAAGATATTCATGAGGAAAGGAAGTACCATCTCCTACTCGGTCAAAATCAGGTTGCATAAGGTGCTTATTTTGTGCTAGTTTATTCGTATCAGAATTTGTAGTACTGTAATCTTTTATTTTTCCAATTGAAGTTCTCTGCACATCATTCCCTATTATAGAGCCCAAAGAAGTAAAGTTTTTCCCATTTACCCTTGCTACAAGTCAAATATTATACAATCTCAATTGCCTAACAACAAAAAGAATTTGTAGCTTGAGCAAATAAATTACCTAATTTTCTTTTTAGAGTATTGTTCACTACTTCATATTTATCAAGAGGGAAGGTCACATCATCATCCATTGGATCAAAACTAGGATGCAAAAGGTTATTTTTCTTTGTGAGTTCACTCAGTACATGTCACACCCCGAGCCTACACCCTGGACGTAACACGGTACTTTAAGCAACAAGTAACCCCAAGTCAACCCCTGGTCTATCAGTCACTAGCATTCTAAGTAAACATGCACAACAGAACTTTGAAATAATATCATAAAATATTTATGAAAGACAAGTCTGAAAACATAAAGTTTAAAACATTTGAATAATAATGATAAGTCTTAAAATCATATCTGTCTAAAAGCCATCTATCTGAGGAGTTGCTGAGACAAGTCCCCAGCTAACTCTAAGTCTAACTGAAGCTATGAAATAACTTAAGGAAGGAAATAATGTCCTAGGATGATGAGGACTCACACTTCAGCTGTTGAGATGGAGAATCTGAACTGCGGCGTCTAGTGGTGCTGAGTCTGAGAACCTGCATCTGTAT